>JAEOAD010001923.1:0-14428 GCA_036365145.1 Orientallactaga sibirica | reverse complement strand
TGTTTGGCAATGGATATGTTTGTTTTCTAAACAAACAACTTTAGAAATGAAACGAATCTACTAAGTTGTACATCTTTGTTAGATTACACAAACTAGGAAACTTTGACCTTGCTGCACTCAACCTTCTTCGTAGGAGAGCAACTCATTCTGAAAACAGATATAGCTTATTTAACACGATACAGTGTTGGGCAATGAAGATGTTTGTCTTCTAAACAAACTACTTTAGAAATGAAGCGAATCTACTCAGTTGTAAATCTTGTTAGATTACACAAACTAGGAAAGTTTGAACTTGCTGCACTCAACTTTGTTCGTAGGAAAGCAACTCATTCCCAGAACAGAACTAGCTTATTTCACACAGTACAGTGTTGCACAATGAATATGTTTGTTTTCTAAACAAACCACTTTAGAAATGAGGCGAATCTACTAACTTGTACATCTTGTTACATTAAACAAACTAGGAAAGTTTGAACTTCCTGCACTCAACATTCTTCATAGGAGAGCAACTCATTCTGACAAACGATCTAGATTAACTCAAACAAAACAGTGTTGGGCAATGAAAATGTTAGTCTTCTAAACAAAATACTTTAGAAATGAAGCTAATCTAATATGTTGTACATCTTGTGAGATCACGCAAACTAGGAAAGTTTGTACTTGCTGCACTCAACCTTGTTCTTAGGAAAGCAACTCATTCTGTGAACAGAACTGGCTTATTTCACACAGTATTGTGTTCGACAATGAAGATGTTTGTTTTATAAACAAACAACTTTAGAAACGAGGTGAATCTACTAAGTTGGACATCTTATTAGATTGCAAAAACTAGCAAAGTTTGAACTTGCTACACTCAACCTTGTTCATAGGAATGCAACTCATTCCGAGAACTGATCTAGCTTATTTCAAACAGTACAGTCTTCAGCAATGAAGATGTTTGTTTTCTAAATAAACTACTTTCGAAATGAGCCAAATCTACTAAGTTGTACATCTTTGTTAGATTATACAAACTAGTAACATTTGAACATGCTGCACTCAACCTTCTTCATAGGAAAGCAACTCATTCCGACAACAGATCTAGCTTATTTCACACAATACAGTATTTGGCAATGAAGATATTTGTTTTCTAAACAAACTACTTTAGAAATGAAGCGAATCTACGAAGTTGTACATCTTATTAGATTACACGAACTAGGAAAGTTTGAACTTGCTGCACTCAACCTTCTTCGTAGGAAAGCAACTCATTCCGAGAAGAGAAATAGCTTATTTCACACAGTACAGTGTTGGGCAATGAAGATGTTTGTGTTCTAAACAAACTACTTTAGAAATGAGACGAATATACTAAGTTGTACATCTTGTTAGATTACACAAACTAGGCAAGTTTGAAGTTGCTGCACTCAACTTTGTTCGTAGGAAAGCAACTCATTCCGAGAACAGAACTAGCTTACTTCACACAGTACAGTGTACAAAAATGAAGGTGTTTGTTTTCTAAACAAACTACTTTAGAAATGAGTCGAATGTACAAAGTTGTATGTCTTCTTGCTTTACATAAACTAGGAAAGTTTGAACATGCTGCACTCAACATTCTTTGTACGAAAGCAAGTCATTCCGAGAACAGAACTAGCTTATTTCACACAGTACAGTGTTCGCAAATGAAGATGTTTGTTTCCTGAAAACACAACTTTAGAAATGAGGCAAATCTACTAAGTTGTACATCTTGTTAGATTACACAAACTAGGAATGATTTCATTTGCTGCACTCAACCTTCTTCGTAGGAAAGCAACTCATCTGGTGAACATAACTGGCTCATTTCACAGAGTACAGTGTTCCACAATGAAGAGGTTTGTTTTCTAAACAAACTACTTTAGAAATGAGGGGAATCTACTAAGTTGGACATCTTCTTAGGTTACACAAACTAGCAAAGTTTGAACTTGCTGCACTCAGCCTTGTTCGTAGGAAAGCAACTCATTCCGAGAAGAGAACTAGCTTATTTTACACAGTACAGTGTTCAGCAATGAAGATGTTTCATTTCTAAACAAACTACTTTAGGAATGAGGCATATTTACTAAGTTGTACATCTTGTTAGATTACACAAACAAGGAAAGTTTGCATTTGCTGCACTCAACCTTGTTTGTAGGAAAGCAACTGATTCCAAGAACAGAACTAGCTTAATTCACACAGTACAGTGTACGGTAATGAAGATGTTTGTTTTCTGAACATACTACTTTAGAAATAAACTGAATCTACTAAGTTGTACATCTTGTTAGATTACACAAACTATGAAAATTTGAACTTGCTGCACTCAACCTTGTTCGTATGAAAGCAACTCATTCATAGAAGAGAACTACCTTATTTCACACACTACAGTGTTCAGCAATGAATATGTTTGTTTTCTAAACTAACTACTTTAGAAATGAGGCGAATCTACTAAGTTGTACATCTTGTTAGATTACACAAACAAGGATAGTTTGAACTTGCTGCACTCAACCTTCTTCGTAGGAGGGCAACTCATTCTGAAAACAGATATAGCTTATTTCACACAAAACAATGTTGGGAAATGAAGATGTTTGTCATCTAAACAAACTACTTTAGAAATGAAGCGAATCTACTCAGTTGTAAAGCTTGTGAGATCACACAAACTAGGAAAGTTTGTACTTGCACTCAACCTTGTTCTTAGGAAAGCAACTTATTCCGCGAACAGAACTGGCTTATTTCACACAGTACTGTGTTCGACAATGAAGATGTTTGTTTTCTAAACAAACAACTTTAGAAATGAGGCGAATCTACTAAGTTGGACATCTTATTAGATACGCAAACTAGCAAAGTTTGAACTTGCTGCACTCACCCTTGTTCGTAGGAAAGCAACTCATTCTGAGAAGAGAACTAGCTTATTTCACACAGTACAGTGTTCGGCAATGACGATGTTTCATTTCTAAACAAACTACTTTAGGAATGAGGCAAATTACTAAGTTGTACATCTTGTTAGATTACACAAACAAGGAAAGTTTGCATTTGCTGCACTCAACCTTGTTTGTAGGAAAGCAACTGATTCCAAGAACAGTACTAGCTTAATTCACACAGTACAGTGTATGGTAATGAAGATATGTCTTTTCTAAACATACTACTTTAGAAATGAAGAGAATCTACCAAGTTGTACATCTTGTTAGATTACACAAACTAGGAAAATTTGGACTTGCTGCACTCATACTTGTTCGTACGAAAGCAACTCATTCATAGAAGAGAACTAGCTTATTTCAAACAGTAGAGTGGTCGGCAATGGAGATGTTTGTTTTCTAAACAAACTACTTTAGAAATGAGGCGAATCTACTAAGTTGTACATCTTGTTACATTACACAAACTAGGAAAGTTTCAACTTGGTGGATTCAACCTTCTTCGTAGGAAAGTAACTCATTTCGTGAACAGAACTGACTTTTTTCACACAATACAGTGTTCAGCAATGAAAATGTTTGTTTTCTAAACAAACTACTTTAGAAATGAGGCGAATATACTAAGTTGGACACCTTGTTAGATTATACAGAGCAGCAAAGTTTGAACTTGCTGCACTAAACCTTGTTCGTAGGAAAGCAACTCAGTCCGAGAACAGAACTAGCTTATTTCACACAGGACAGTGTTCTGCAATGAATATGTTGTTTTCTAAACAAACCACTTTAGAAATGAGGCGAATCTACTAATTTGTACATCTTGTTACTTTACACAAACTAGGAAAGTTTGAACTTGCTGCACTCAACATTCTTCGTAGGAGAGCAACTCATTCTGAAAAAAGATCTATATTATTTCAAACAAAACAGTGTTGGGCAATGAAAATGTTAGTCTTCTAAACAAAATACTTTAGAAATGAAGCGAATCTACTAAGTTGTACATCTTGTGAGATCACACAAACTAGGAAAGTTTGTACTTGCTGCACTCAAACTTGTTCTTAGGAAAGCAAATCATTCCACGAAGCGAACTGGCTTATTTCACACAGTACTGTGTTCTACAATGAAGATGTTTGTTTTGTAAACAAACAACTTTAGAAATGAGGCGAATCTACTAAGTTGGACATCTTATTAGATTGCACAAACTAGCAAAGTTTGAACTTGCTGCACTCAACCTTGTTCATTGGAAAGCAACTCATACCGAGAACTGATCTAGCTTATTTCAAACAGTACAGTGTTCAGCAATGAAGATGTTTGTTTTCTAAACAAACTACTTTAGAAAGAGCGAATCTACTAAGTTTTATATCTTGTCAGATTACACAAATTAGGAAAGTTTGAACTTGCTGCACTCAACTTTATTCGTAGGAGAGCAACTCATTCCTAAACAGATCTAGCTTATTTCAGATGTAGCTTATTTCACACAATACAGTGTTGGGCAATGAAGATGTTTGTTTTCTAAACAAATTAGTTTAGAAATGAAGAGAATCTTCTAAGTTGTACATCTTGTTAGTTTACACAAAATAGCAAAGTTTAAACTTGCTGCACTCAACCAAGTTCGTAGGAAATCAACTCCTTCCTAGAAGAGAACTAGCTTACTCCCCACAGTACAGTGTTTGGCAATGAAGATGTTTGTTTTCTAAACAAACTAATTTAGAAATAAGGTGAATCTACTAAGTTGTACATCTTTTTAGATTAAACAAACAAGGAAAGTTTGAAACAGAGAAAGAGAACAGAACTTTGAACTTGCTGAAGATTTTGTTTTCTCAAACTTTTAGTTGAAGAGATCAACTAAGTTGTATCTCTTGTTAGAATACACAAAGTAGGAAAGTTTGAACTTGGTGCATTCAACCTTCTTCCTAGGAAAGCAACTCATTCTGAGAACAGAATCTCTAGAAGTTATTTCACACAGTACAGTGTTCAACTAAGCAATGAAGATGCTTGTTTTCTAAGTGAACTACTTTAGAAATGAAATGAACCTTCCTAAGTTATACATCTTGTTAGATTACACAAAAAATAGGAAAGTTTGAACTTGCTGCACTCAACGTTCTTCGTAGGAAAGCAACCAATTCCAAAAACAGTTCTGGCTTTTTTCACACAATACATTCTTGGGCGGTGAAGATATTTGTTTTCTAAACATACTACTTTAGAAATGAGGAGACTCTAGTAAATTGTACATCTTATTAGATTACACAAACTAGGAAAGTTTGAACTTGCTGCCCTCAACTTTATTCGTAGGAAAGCAACTCATTCCGAGAACAGAACTCGCTTATTTCACACAGTACACTGTTTGACAATGTATATGTGTGTTTTCTAAACAAACTACTTTAGAAATGAAGCAATTCTACTAAATTGTACATCTTGATATATTACACAAACTAGGAAAGTTGGAACTTGCTGCAATCAACATTCTTCGTTGGAAAGCAACTCATTCCAAGAACAGATTTAGCTTATTTCACACAATACACTGTTGGGCAATGAAGATGTTTGTTTTCTAAACAAACTACTTTAGAAAGGAAGTGAATCTGCTAATCGTACATCTTGTTAGATTACACAAACTAGGAAGGTTTGAACTTGCTGCACTCAACCTTGTTCGTAGGAAAGCAACTCATTCCGAGACCAGAATGAGCTTATTTCAAACACTACAGTGTTCGTCAATGAAGATGTTTGTTTTCTAAACAAACTACTTTAGGAATGAGGAAAATTTACTAAGTTGTACATCTTTTTAGATTACACAAACAAGGGAAGTTTGTATTAGCTGCACTCAACCTTGTTTGTAGGAAAGCAACTGATTCCAAGAACAGAACTAGCTTCATTCACACAGTACAGTGTACAGCAATGAAGATGTTTGTTTTCTAAACAAACGACTTTAGAAATGAGGAGAATCTACTAAATTGTACATTTTGTTAGAACACAAACTAGGAAAGTTTGAACTTGGTGCACTCAACCTTCTTCGTAGGAAAGCAACTCATTCCTGGAAGAGAACTAGCCTATTTCACACAGAACAGTGGTCGGCAATGAACATGTTTGCTTTCTAAACAAACTGCTTTAGGAATGAGTCGAATCTGCTAAAGTATACATCTTGTTAGTTTACACAAAATAAGAAAGTTTGAACTCTCGTGCACTGTACCTTCTTCTTCATAAGAGAGCAACTCATTCTGAAAACAGATCTAGCTTATTTCACAGAATATAGTGTTGGGCAATGAAGATGTTTGCTTCTAAACAAACTAGGAAAGTTTGAACTTGCTGTACTCAACCTTCTTCATAGCAAAGCAACTGATTCCAAGAACAGATCTAGCTTAAATCACACAGTACAGTGTTCAGCAATGAAGATGTTTGTTTTCTAAACCAACTACTTTAGAAATGAGGCAAACCTACTAAGTTGCACTTTTTGTTAGATTACCCAAACTAGGAATGTTTCATCTTGGTGGATTCAACCGTGTTTGTAGGAGAGCAACTCATTCTGAAAACAGATCTAGATTATTTCACACAATACAGTGTTGGACAGTGAAGATGTTTGTCTTCCAAACGAACTACTTTAGAAATGAAGCGAATCTACTAATTTGTACATCTTGTCAGATTACACAAACTAGGAAAGTTTGAACTTTCTGCACTCAACCTTGTTCATAGGAGAGCAAGTCATTCCAAGAACAGAACTAGCTTATTTCACACAGTTTAGTGTTAGGCAATGAAGATGTTTGTTTTTGAAAAACTACTTTAGAAATGAGGCGAATCTACTACTTTGTACATCTTGTTATATTACACAAACTAGGAAAGTTTGCATTTGCAGCACTCAACCTTCTTCGTAGGGAAAGCAACTCATTCCGTGAACAGAACTGGCTCATTTTACAGAGTAAAGTGTTCCACAATGAAGAGGTTTGTTTTCTAAACAAACTACTTTAGAAATAAGGTGAATCTACTATGTTGTACATCTTGTTAGATTACACAAACTAGCAAAGTTTGAACTTGCAGCACTCAGCCTTGTTCGTAGGAAAGCAACTCATTCCGAGAAGAGAACTAGCTTCTTTCACACAGTACAGTGTTCAGCAATGATGATGTTTCATCTCTAAACAAACAACTTTAGGAATGAGGCAAATTTGCTAAGTTCTACATCTTGTTAGATTACACAAACAAGGAAAGTTTGCATTTGCTGCACTCAACCTTGTTTGTAGGAAAGCAACTGATTCCAAGAACAGAAGCAGCTTAATTCACACAGTACAGTGTATGGCAATGAACATGTTTGTTTTCTAAACAAATGCAGTTTAGAAATGAGGTGGATCTCCTAAATTGTACATTTTGTTAGAACACAAACTAGGAAAGTTTGAACTTGCTGCACTCAACCTTCTTCATAGCAAAGCAACTGATTCCAAGAACAGAACTAGCTTTATTCACACAGTACAGTGTACGGCAATGAAGATGTTTGTTTTCTAAACAAACTACTTTAGAAATGAGTCGAATCTACAAAGTTGTATGTCTTCTTAGATTACATAAACCAGGAAAATTTGAACTTTCTGCAGAGCCCCTGGGTGCCCCAATCCAGTTAGGGCGCCTGGGTCCACAGAGTGAGACAGTTTCGTCCCACTTCCTGCTCCCTGGCCAGAGCCCCTGGGCGCCAATATAGTTGGGTGCCTGGGTCCACAGAGTGAGACAGTTTCGTCCCACTTCCTGATCCCAGCCAGAGCCCCTGGGCGCGCCAATATAGTTAGGTGCCTGGGTCCACAGAGTGAGACAGTTTCGTCCCCACTTCCTGCTCCCTGGCCAGAGCCCCTGGGCACACCAATACAGTTAGGCGCCCGGGTCCACAGAGTGAGACAGTTTCATCCCGCTTCCTGCTCCCCCCAGAGCCCCTGGACACGCCAATACAGTTAGGTGCCTGGGTCCACAGAGTGAGACAGTTTCATCCCACTTCCTGATCCCGGCCAGAGCCCTGGGCACGCCAATACAGTTAGGCGCCCGGGTCACAGAGTGAGACAGTTTCGTCCCCGCTTCCTGCTCCCGGCCAGAGCCCCTGGGCGTGCCAGTACAGTTAGCGCCCAGGTCCACAGAGTGAGATAGTTTCATCCCACTTCCTGCTCCCGGCCAGAGCCCCTGGGTGCACCAATACAGTTAGGCGCCTAGGTCCACAGAGTGAGACAGTTTCGTCCCACTTCCTGCTCCCCGGCCAGAGCCCCTGGGTGCGCCAATACAGTTAGGCGCCTGGGTCCACAGAGTGAGACAGTTTGATCCCACTTCCTGATCCCGGCCAGAACCCCGGGCGTGACAATAGTTAGGTGTCTGGGGCTGTGGATCCAACGAGTGAGACAGATTCGTCCCATGCCCTGCTCCCGGCCAAAGCCCCTGAGTGAGCCATTTCAGTGGGGTGCCTGAGTCTGTGGATCTTCTGAGTGAGACAGATTTGTCCCACTTCCTGCTCCCTGGCCAGAGCCCTGAGCTCGCCATTGCAGCCAGGCGCTTGGGTCTGTGGATCCACTGAGCAAGACATATTTGTCCCACTTCTGGCTCCCGGTCAGAGCCCCAGCGCACCATCACAGGCAGGTGCCCTGGGCCTGTGGAGCCATATCACCTGCCTGGAACCTGTGCAGCCACACTGCAGGTCAAGCCCCACCCATTCCTGTGCCATCACAAGACAGATCCCACTGAGCCAGTGTCTCTGAACTGGTGTGATGTGCAGATCACAGCGAAAAAAGGAAGAGCATGAAAAACCAGATACAAATAAATCAAGCTACACTATCCAGTCCTACAATGGATGTCTCAAGCAAATCATAGAAGAGACATTAGAATCAGAACCCCAAAATGAAGAGACAAGCTATGCAACCCTGGCCAAGCAAATAGCACAACTCTCAGAAAGTCAACAAAGAGCCAATAATTGTATGAATGTTATCCTTGCTAGATTAGACCTAATAGAAAGGAACCAGGAAGGGTTCCAAAAACAGTTAAATGAGCTGAAGGAGAGTGAAAAAAGAAGTCCTCAATAACCAGATGGCTAAGTTCAATGAAGACATAAAAAAATGCAAGGATGAACTCCAAGAAGCATTAAGAAGGTCAGAAAATGACGTGAAAAGGGAACTAGACAGAGGGATGGAAACTATACATAAAAAAACAGTAGAAAATATGAACCAAATTGAACAAACCCAAAACTCTATAGAAGCTCTTAAGAAATAGAGTCAGCCAAGTAGAGGATAGAAACTCAGAACTGGAAGACAAAACAGAAGAAACAGTTTGTGAGTCCAGAAACTTCAACAAGTTCAAAAATTATTGTGAACAGAACATGAGGGAAATGTGGGATACCCTGAAGCGTCCAAACATTAGGATCATGGGCATACCAGAGGGGAAGAAACACAGACTAAAGGAATGGAAAGCTTATTCAACAAAATAATTGAAGAAAACTTTCCCACTCTCTCAAGAGAAAATCCCATCAAGCTACAAGAAGCTACAAGAACTCCAAACAGACTGGACCAAAGGAGAAATTCTCGAGACACATTATCTTTAAGACTCTAAACATCAAGCACAAAGAGAAAATCCTAAAAGCAGCCAGGGAAAAACAACACATTACATATAAAGGGAACCCCATTAGAATTACCTCAGATTTCTCAATGGAAACCCTAAAAGCCAGAAGGGCCTGGAATGGAACACTGCAAACTCTAAGAACCCATGGTTTCCAGCCACAACTACTCTATCCAGCAAAAGTATCCCCTCATAATAGATGGTGAAAGAAAAACATTCCATGATAAAACTCATCTCTACAAATATATGAACACAAACCAAACCTACAGAAAGTACTTCAGGGAATTCTTCACACAGAAGAAACAAATAACCAATCTCAAGAGCCCTCAAGAAGCAGTCCACATTAACCCCTTACCCCTCCCCAAAAAAAAAACCACAATGACCACAACCCACTACAATATGGCTGGTATTAAATCAAACCTCAAACTAATATCTCTGAACATTAATGGCCTCAATTCACCCATCAAAAGACATAAGCTAACAGGGTGGATCAGAAAACTGGACCCCTCAATCTGCTGTCTTCAAGAAACCCACCTCACCACTAAAGACAGACACCCTCCTTAGGGTGAAAGGGTGGAAAATGATATTCAAGCAAACACAAACACAAAAAAGCAGGTGTAGCTATACTTATATCAGATAAAATAGACTTCAAACCAAAATTAACCAAAAAGACAAAGAAGGCCACTTCTTACTTATCAAGGAACAATCCAACAAGAGGACATCACAATCATCAATATTTATGCACCAAACACAGGTGCACCACAATTCATAAAGCAAAATCTACTTGGCAACAAAACGGAAATAAACACCAACACCATCATAGTCGGGGACTTCAATACTCCACTATCAACAATGGATAGATCATCCAAACAGAAAATTAATAGAGAAGTAAGAGAGCTCAACAACACCATAGAGCAACTAGACCTAACAGACATATGTAGAACATTCCACCCAAAATCTACAGACTACACATTCTTCTCAGCAGCACATGGAACCTTCTCTAAAATAGATCATGTACTAGGCCACAAAGCCTGCCTCCACACTTTCAAGAAAATTGATGTAATTTCCTGCATGATATCAGACCACAATGCTGTAATGCTAGAAATTAACAACAAAAAGTACACCAGGAATCCCTCTACCTCCTGGAAATTGAACAACACACTTTTAAACAACAAATGGGTTGTGGATGAAATAAAGAATGAAATTGCAAAATTTCTAGAACTCAATGACAATGAGAACACATCATATCAAAACTTGTGGGACACAATGAAGGCAGTCCTTAGGGGAAAAATCATAGCACTAAATGCCATCATAAGAAAAATAGAAAGATCCCAAATCAATAACCTGACCATTCACCTAAAAGCATTGGAAAGGCTAGAAGAAGCCAACCCAAAAATTTCCAGACGGAAAGAAATAATTAAAATCAGAGCAGAAATTAATGAATTGGAAACTAAGAGGACAATTAAGAAAATTGACAAAACAAAGAGCTGGTTCTTCGAAAAAATTAACAAGATTGATACACCCCTGGCCAATTTGATCAAGCAGAAAAAGAAACACTTCAAATCAACAAAATTAGAAATGAAAAGGGAGAAATCACAACAGACATGAGCGAAATAGGAAGAGTTATTAGGACTTATTTTAAAAACCTCTACTCCATAAAACAGGAAAATATGGAGGAAATGGATGAATTTCTAGACACATACCACCTACCAAAGCTAAGCCCAGAGCAGATTAATTTCCTAAACAAACCCATCACACCCTTCGAGATAGAAGAGGTAATCAAACACCTCCCAAAAAGAAGAGTCCAGGACCAGATGGTTTCTCAGCAGAATTCTACCAAACCTTCATGGAAGAACTGAAACCAATTCTTCTCAAACTCTGCCACACAATAGGAGAACAGGAGAGATCCCTAACTCTTTTTATGAAGCTAGTATCACCCTAATTCCAAAACCAGGAAGGGACGCCACAAGAAAGGAAAATTATAGGCCCATTTCTCTGATGAACATAGATGCAAAGATCCTGAACAAAATTCTTGCAAACCGAATTCAACAGTACATCAAAAGCATTATCCACCTTGATCAAGTAGGCTTCATCCCTGGAACGCAGGGGTGGCTCAACATACGGAAATCTGTCAATGTAATACACCACATAAACAAGCTGAAACACAAAAACCACATGGTCATTTCGATAGATGCAGAAAAGGCCTTTGACAAAATACAACATCACTTCATGATCAAAACATTGGAGAAAATAGGTATGGGCGGCCCTTATCTCAACATAATAAAGGCTTTATATAAAGCACCTAAAGCCCAAGTAATTCTTAATGGGGAGAGGCTGAAGGAATTCCCATTGAGGTCAGGAACAAGGCAGGGGTGTCCACTCTCACCTCTGCTCTTCAACATAGTGCTAGAAGTATTAGCTCAAGCAATAAGACAGGAGAAAGAAATCAAAGGGATACAAATTGGAAAGGAAGAAGTTAAGTTAGCCCTATTCATGATGACATGATTCTATACATAAGCGACCCGAGTACTTCCATCCCAAAACTCTTAAAGGTGATTAGCGCCTTCAGCAAAGTAGCAGGATACAAAATCAATGCACAGAAATCAGTAGCCTTTTTGTATGCAAAGGACAAAGAGACAGAAAAAGAAATAACTAACATCATCCCATTTTCAATTGCAACAAAGAAAATAAAATACCTTGGAATAACATTAACTAAGGAAGTGAAAGACCTATACAATGAAAACATAAAAACTCTCAAAAGGAAATTGAGGAGGTCCTACAAAAATGGAAAGACCTCCCATGCTCCTGGATTGGTAGAATTAACATTGTGAAAATGGCAATTTTACCAAAAGCACTTTATAGATTCAATGCAATGCCGATAAAAATCCCAACTTCCTTCTTCAATGAGATAGAAAAAGTATCTCAAAATTCATATGGAAAGGCAGAAGGCCTCGGATATCCAAGCTCATCCTCAGCAAAAGAAACACCTCTGGAGGCATCACCATACCTGATCTAAAGTTATACTACAAAGCCATTGTAATAAAAACAACCTGGTACTGGCACAAAAACAGGAATATAGACCAATGGAACAGAATTGAAGACCCAGACTTTGGGTCAAGAAACTATAGCTACTTGATATTTGACAAAGGCCCTAGCAATGTAGAATGGAAAAAGGACAGCATCTTCAACAAATGGTGCTGGACAAACTGACAACCATATGTAGGAAAATGAAACTTGACCCACACATCTCTCCATGCACAAAAATTAAGTCCAAATGGATAAAAGACCTTAATATAAAACCAGAAACTCTGCTACTACTGGAAGAAAAATAGGAGGAACCTTCCATGATATAGGAGTGGGAAAAGATTTCCTGAACAAAACCTCAGCAGCTCAGGAAATTAAACAATCACTCAACCATTGGGATCTCATGAAGCTGAAAAGGTTTTTCACTGACAAAATATAATAACCAAAGCCAGCAGAATACCCACCGAATGGGAGAAAATTTTCACCAGCTATACAACTGACAAAGGCCTAATTTCTAGAATCTACAAAGAACTCCAAAACCTAAACAATAAATCACCAATCAACCCACTCACAAAGTGGGGCAGAGAACTGCACAGGGAGTTCTCAGAGGAAGAAATACAAATAGCAAACACACATTTAAGAAAATGTTCAACATCCCTAATCATCAGGGAAATGCAAATTAAAACAACAATGAGATTCCACCTTACCCCAGTAAGGATGGCTAACATTAAAAAAAACAATGAAAACAAATGCTGGCGAGGTTGTGGAGAAATAGGAACAAGTCTTCACTGTTGGTGGGAATGTAAAATGGTTCAACCACTATGGACAGCTATATGGAGACTATTGAAAAGGATGGCCATAGACTTACCAGTGGATCCAGTTATTCCCTTATTGGGCATTTACCCTAAAGGCCCCAAGCCTCAGATCAGAAACATTTGCTCAACCATGTTTATAGCTGCTCAATTCATAATAGCAAAGAGCTGGAATCAACCCAGGTGTCCATCACTAGATGAATGGATAACAAAGATGTGGTATATCTATACTATGGAATTCTACGTAGCAGTAAGGAAAGATGAAATAAGGAAATTTGAAAAAATGGTCAAACATGGAACAGATCATCCTCAGTGAGCTCACCCAAGCACAAAAAGATAATCGCGCATGGTCTCCTTTATCTGTCGCCCTAACCGGATTCCACGTGACATGTGGCCAAACCTAATAAACACTCTGAGGACGAGACAAGAAGGAGGGTGGGATGGAGGGAGGGTAATGGTGGGAGGGAATCAGAGGGTGGGAGGGAGGACAAGGGGGATACAAATTGGGACCCAAAAGGGAAAAATAATACAAAACCCTTTACTCTGAACAACAGGCTAAAACAGTGATCCTTCAGCAGGCCCTACGGAGGGAATACTCGAACCACAGGATCCTGGAG
Organism: Orientallactaga sibirica; assembly: GCA_036365145.1. Taxonomy (NCBI): domain Eukaryota; kingdom Metazoa; phylum Chordata; class Mammalia; order Rodentia; family Dipodidae; genus Orientallactaga; species Orientallactaga sibirica. Next base: position 550 of record JAEOAD010001923.1, on the reverse strand, counting down.
AGAACATGATGAAGGCCAACTTTAATCTTGTCCTGCTTCTCTTTCTCTTCTCTCTCCCTCCCTCCTCTCTCTCTCTCTCTCTCTCTCTCTCCCTCTCCTCTCTATACTCATTTTCTTTTACATTATATATCTTTTTCCTCCTCACCCTTCCTAGGTGCAGACTTATAACTCCCAGTGCCAGCAAGGGGTTAACTTCCACAATGAGCTGTTGATCTGAAACACCTACAAGGTTTCCCAAAAAGACAGACTTCTGTCAGAGTCCTTGGTGACCCACCAAAGGTTAATGGTAAGACCCTACTGTCGAAGACAGCATACGTGTGTAAGACCAAACACAGAGAGACCTGGCCAGAATCTGGAAGAAGGTCAGTCCCAGACAGTTAGCGAGTCTAGTACCAGAGGGTGCTACATGAGCAACTGGGGGAAAATGTCTGACATTGGTCCAAACAACTTGCAGTCTAAGATACCCAGCAGGAAACCATCTGACGTAATGCTCATACAAGTGCAGTAGTGGCAAACAGCCATGGGGGTAACCAACTGTTCTTGATTTGGC
>JAEOAD010001681.1:0-17074 GCA_036365145.1 Orientallactaga sibirica | reverse complement strand
TGTGTGATAAGGTAGTTCTGTTCTTGGAATGAGGTGCTTTGCCACGAAGACGGTGGAATGCAGCACGTTGATACTTTCCTGGTTTGTGTAATCTAACAATATATACAACTTAGTAGATTCGTTTCATTACTAAAGTAGTTTGCATAGAAAACAAAGATCTTCATTGCCTAATACTGTACTGTGTGAAATAAGCTAGTTTTGATCGCAGAATGAGATGCGTTCCTACGAAGAGGGTTGAGTGCAGCAAGATCAAACTTTCCTGGTTTGTGTAATCTAACAAGATGTACAACTTAGTAGATTCTTTTCATTTCTAAAGTAGTTTGCTTAAAAAACGAAGATCTTCAGGGATGAAAACTGTAATGTGTGAAATAAGCTAGTTCTGTTCTTGGAATGAGTTGCTTTCCCACGAAGACCGTTGAGTGCAGCAAGTTGATACTATCCTGTTTTGTGTAATCTAAAAAGATGTATAACTTAGTAGATTTGTTTCATTTCTAAAGTAGTTTGCTGAAAAAACAAAGATCTTTGTTGTTGAAAACTGTCCTGTGTGAGATAAGCTATTTCTGTACTCGGAATGAGGTGCTTTATTACCAAGACACTTTATTACCAAGACAAAGTTGACACTTTCCTGGTTTGTGTAATCTAACAAGATGTACAACTTAGTAGAGTCGTTTCATTTCTACAGTAGTTTGCTTAGAAAATAAAGGTCTTAATTGCCGAACACTGTGTGTACTGTGTGAAATAAGCTAGTTCTGTTCTCAGAATGAGTTGCTTTCCCATGAAGATGGTTGAGTGCAGGAAGTTGATACTTTCCTGGTTTGTGTAATCTAACAAGATGTACAACTTAGTAGATTCGTTTCATTTCTAAAGTAGTTTGCTTAGAAAACAAAGATCTTCATTGCCGAACACTGTACTGTGTGAAATAAGCTAGTTCTGTTCTCAGAATGAGTTGCTTTCCCACGAAGATGGTTGAGTGCAGGAAGTTGATACTTTCCTGGATTGTGTAATCTAACAAGATGTACAACTTAGTAGATTCGTTTCATTTCTAAAGTAGTTTGCTTAGAAAACAAAGATCTTCATTGCCGAACACTGTACTGTGTGAAATAAGCTAGTTCTGTTCTCAGAATGAGTTGCTTTCCTACAAAGACGGTTGAGTGCAGCAAGATGAAACTTTCCTGGTTTGTGTCATCTAACAAGATATACAACTTAGTAGATTTGTTTCATTTCTAAAGTAGTTTGCTTAGAAAACAAAGATCTTCATTGCCGAAAACTGTACTGTGTGAAATAAGCTAGTTCTGTTCTCAGAATGAGTTGCTTTCCCTACGAAGACGGTTGAGTGCAGAAAGTTGAAACTTTCCTGGATTGTGTAATCTAACAAGATGTACAACTTAGTAGATTCCTTTCATTTCTAAAGTAGTTTGCTTAGAAAACAAAGATCTTCATTGCTGAACACTGTACTGTGTGAAATAAGCTAGTTCTGTTCTCAGAATGAGTTGCTTTCCCACAAAGATGGTTGAGTGCAGCAAGTTGATACTTTCCTGGTTTGTGTAATCTAACAAGATGTACAACTTAGTAGATTCGTTTCATTTCTAAAGTAGTTTGCTTAAAAACAAAGATCTTCATTGCCAAATGCTGTACTTTGTGAAATAAGCTAGTTCTGTTCTCGGAATGAGTTGCTTTCCCATGAAGATCGTTGAGTGCAGCAAGTTGATACTTTCCTGGTTTGTGTAATCTAACAAGATGTACAACTTAGTAGATTCGTTTCATTTCTAAAGTAGTTTGCTTAGAAAACAAAGATCTTCATTGCAAACACTGTACTTTGTGAAAAAAGCTTGTTCTGTTCTCGGAATGAGTTGCTTTCCCACGAAGATGGTTGAATGCAGGAAGTTGATACTTTCCTGGATTTTGTAATCTAACAAGTTTTACAACTTAGTAGATTCGTTTCATTTCTAAAGTAGTTTGCTTAGACAACAAAGATCTTCATTGCCAAACACTGTCCTTTGTGTGATAAGGTAGTTCTGTTCTTGGAATGAGGTGCTTTGCCACGAAGACAGTTGAGTGCAGCAAGTTGATACTTTCCTGGTTTGTGTAATCTAACAAGATATACAACTTAGTAGATTCGTTTCATTTCTAAAGTAGTTTGCTTAGAAAACAAAGATCTTCATTGCCAAACACTGTCCTTTGTGTGATAAGGTAGTTCTGTTCTTGGAATGAGGTGCTTTGCCACGAAGACAGTTGAGTGCAGCAAGTTGATACTTTCCTGGTTTGTGTAATCTAACAAGATATATAACTTAGCAGATTCGTTTCATTACTAAAGTAGTTTGCTGAAAAAACAAAGATCTTTGTTGTCGAAAACTGTCCTGTGTGAGATAAGCTATTTCTGTACTCAGAATGAGGTGCTTTATTGCCAAGACACTTTATTACCAAGACAAAGTTGACACTTTCCTGGTTTGTGTAATCTAACAAGATGTACAACTTAGTAGAGTCATTTCATTTCTACAGTAGTTTGCTTAGAAAATAAAGGTCTTAATTGCCGAACTCTGTACTGTGTGACATAATCTAGTTCTGTTCTCAGAATGAGTTGCTGTCCCACGAACATGGTTGAGTACAGGAAGTTTTCACTTTCCTGGATTGTGTAATCTAACAAGATGTACAGCTTAGTAGATTCGTTTCATTTCTAAAGTAGTTTGCTTAGAAAACAAGATATTCATTGCCGAACATTGTACAGTGTGAAATAAGCTAGTTCTGTTCTCGGAATGAGTTGCTTTCCCACGAAGATGGTTGAGTGCAGGATGTTGATACTTTCCTGGATTGTGTAATCTAACAAGATGTACATCTTAGTAGATTCGTTTCATTACAAAAGTAGTTTGCTTAGAAAACAATGATCTTCATTGCCGAACACTGTACAGTGTGAAATAAGCTAGTTCTGTTCTCGGAATTAGATGCTATCCTTCGAAGACGGTTGAGTGCAGCAAGATCAAACTTTCGTGGTTTGTGTAATCTGACAAGATGTACAACTTAGTAGATTCTTTTCATTTCTAAAGTAGTTTGCTTAGAAAACAAATATCTTCATTACCAAAAACTATACTGTGTGAAATAAGCTTGTTCTGTTCTCAGAATGAGTTGCTTTCCTACGAAGACGGTTGAGTGCAGTAAGTTGAAACTTTCCTGGATTGGGTAATCTAACCATATGTACAACTTAGTAGATTCCTTTCATTTCTGAAGTAGTTTGTTTAGAAAACAAAGGTCTTCATTTCTGAACACTGTACTGGGTGAAATAAGTTCGTTCTGCTCTCGGAATGAGTTACTTTCCCACAAAGATGGTTGAGTGCAGGAAGTTGATACTTTCCTGGATTGTGTAATCTTACAAGATGTACTGCTTCGTAGATTCGTTTCCTTTCTAAAGTAGTTTGCTAAGAAAAAAAAGATCTTCACTGTCAAATACTGTACTTTGTGAAATAAGCTAATTCTCTTCTGGGAATGAGTTGCTTTCCCATGAAGACGGTAGAGTGAAGCAAGTTGATACTTTCCTGGTTTGTGTAATCTAAGAAGATGTACAACTTAGTCGATTCGTTTCATTTCCAAAGTAATTTCCTTAAAAAAAGAAAGATCCTCATTGCCGAAAACTGTATTGTATGTAATAAGCTAATTCTGTTCTCGGAATGAATTGCTTTACTACGAAGACGATTGAGTGTAGCGAGTCAGTACTATCCAGGTATGTGTAATCTTACAAGCTGTACAACTTAGTGGATTCGTTACATTTCTAAAGTAGTTTGCTTAGAAAACAAAGGTCTTCGTTGCTGAACACTGTACTGTGTGAAATAAGCTAGTTCTGTTCTTGGAGTGAGTTGCTTTCCCACAAAGAAGGTTGAATGCAGGAAGTTGATACTTTCCTGGATTGTGTAAGCTTACAATATGTACAACTCAGTAGATTCATTTCATTTCTAAAGTAGTTTGCTGAGAAAACCAAGATCTTCCTTTCCAAACACTGTACTTTGTGAAAAAAAAACTAGTTCTGTTCTCGGAATGAGTTGCTTTCCCACGAAGACGGTTCAGTGCAGCAAGTTGATACTTTCCTTGGTTTCTTCAATCTAACAAGATGTACAACTCATTAGATTCATTTCATTTCTAAAGTAGTTTGCTTAGAAAGAAAAGATCTTCATTGCTGAACATTGTACAGTGTGAAATAAGCTAATTCTGTTCTCGGAATTTGTTGCTTTCCCACTAAGATGGTTGAGTGCAGAAAGTTGTTACTTTCCTGGATTGTGTAATCTAACAAGATGTACAGTTTACTGGACTCATTTCATTTCTAAAGTAGTTTGCTTAGAAAACAAAGATCTTCATTGGCGAAAACTATACTGTGTGAAATAAGCTTGTTCTGTTCTCAGAATGAGTTGCTTTACTACGAAGATGGTTGAGTGCAGCAAGTTGATACTTTACTGGTTTGTGTAATCTATCAAGATGTACATATTTGTACATTCGTGTTCGGAACCTTGAGCCAAACTGCAGCCATTTTGAGGAAAAAACTGCATCTTCTAAGTTAGATTTCAGTTTCTTGCGTGTCTGTGAGCAACTATATAACTAAGCCTTCCCAGAGACCCTACCCTGACCTGTAGATAAGAACAATGTGTAACTTAAAGATATATAAGACTGCTGTAACCTCCCCTATGACCTTGTGCAAGGCACATTCCCCAGCTGGGTATCCTAGCAACCCTGCTGCTCACAGATCTTCCCCTTTCCCCTCTCTCTATATACCTTTGTATGAGTTAAAAAACTCCGAGACGTTGACCACAGGTTACTTTTTGTCTCCTTCTTTGTGTTTGTTTGTCCCCCATACAAGATTAGCCTCCCCTTGAGCCCCTTTGTTGAACCCCGCCAGCCGGGTCAAGTGGCACCCAACGTGGGGTTTGAGGTACGAGGACTGACTTGGACATTGCACAGATGGACGGCCGTCTGCTTAGCTTGGATCGCCACCTCATTGGTGAGTGAAGATCCGTGATGGGTCACTGCAGGAAAGCCACCTGTAATACAGACCCAGGTGAGGTAAGAATAGCGACACATGTCTCGGGACAATCCATATATGTTCATAGTTTATGAACCTCAAGGCACAAAGAAAATTGGGTGATCCCTTGGGGACATCCTTCCCCTGGGACTAACAGGCCCCCATTGTCCCCCTCCCCAGTGAGGAACTAGGCGAAATTCGTCTCCGCACTGACGGATTAGGCGAGGTATAATGTATAAAAAAAGATTTAGTTAAATTTTTTGTTCTCTTAGAAAATGTTTGTCCATGGTTCCCCCAGGAGGGCACTATCGATGAGAAATGATGGGGTCGCATGGTGATTGTTTAAAAAAATTTTATCGCCTTCTATTGAAACCTGATTAGTGATATCCTGCAGTCTCACTATTAGGTAAGCCCATCCCCCCTGATTCTCTGCTCACAGCTGGGTGCAAAGCACAGGCTCCAGGGGCGTGGCTACCCCACGTGGGCTCAGGTGGCCCCCAGCCACACCCACCCAACAGGGTAAATGAGGAGATAATAGATTTATTTAAAAAAACACTGAAAATGACAAGATCAAAAAGCTGCCTTATAACGGAGGGAAAAAATCCAAAACCCTCCCTGAAAATAGCCTGAGGGAAAAATCCAAAACCCACACACACACACACACACACACACACACACACACACACACACACAAGAAAGGCTCTTTCTTAGCTTCACTGGCTTGCAAAGCCTGGAGACTACAAACACATAAAATCTCAAAATATGGGTAAATGCCAAATTACTATAAGTAGATGTGGATTTCTTATAAGTATTTATAACTGTTTTAAGCTCACTTTGTCTCTGTATGCTTCTCTAGGACTACTAACAAGAAAAATAGTCTCAAGAATTATATTAAAATTTGAATATGTGTTTAATACTAAATTTGTTAAAAAAATTTTTAATAATGTTCAAATCTACTTTCATAATTTAAATGTGTTTCAAAAGTCAAGTCTGATCTACTCTTTAAAGATATTTCATAAGGCCTTTTATTAAAAGCCTCATGGTAAAAACAATAAAAGTTTTCGCTGGTAATAATAAGATAAACTGACTAAAAAAGTTAAACTGGAGAAAAAAACTTAAATGTTGATAACTATTTAATGAAAAAGATTATTACAGAGTGGTTACATAGTTTGTAAGATAAAATATGTAACTGTAGATATTAAGTAAACTTAAACAAAAGGTTAAAGACAAAACACTTAACCAGATTACAGATCTTTTAAGACACAATAAAGTGATTACTAACCTAGTGCTTACATCAGACTGATAAAAGCATGGCTCTAGCTGATAACAGGTTACTATGGTATTCAGTTTGTAAACTTAAAACTTTAACTTGTTGATATTAATCTGGTCATGATGATGGTTAAAAAAGACTAAATTTAGAGTATCCAATAAAGTTAATTAAGTTCCTATTTGTCAACATTTTAACTATATCTTAAGGTTAAAATTGACTCATTAATATTTAATTCTCTCACATGATTAATATAGCTAATATACAAAAAAATCCTAACATCTCCCTCCATTGACACACCAGTAAGTACCCAAGACCTTTAATGTAACCTGTGATAATTGTTTCTTATCCAACTATGTTCTCAAAACATCCAACCCTGGGGGTCCCCAGCACTCAGACCGGTCTGGTGAGTATCTGAGCGCTCTCTCTCTATCTTTCTCTTTTTAAATTTAGTTCTAAAGCACGCATAGCTTTCTTGTGCCCTCTGTTTCTGTCATACTCATATGTCTAAATGTTATTGGGCCCTCTGTTTCTGTCATACACGTGTGTCTTAAATGTTATTAGGCCCTCTGTATCTGTCATATTTGTGTGTCTGTATGTTAATTGTTTCCCTATGGACGGACGCTTCTCCCTTGACTTAATAACATGGGACAGTTCCCTTCCCCCTCTTTAGGACAGAAGTCAAGGACATCGCTCAGAAAAATGGAGTATCTATTATCAAAGACAAATAAATCACTTTCTGTTCCTCTGAATGGCTATCAGAGGACACCCTTCATTCAAATATTATATTAAAGGTTAAAAAAGAGTGTTTTCTGACCTAGGAACGGACATCCAGACCAGATCCTATACATCATGACCTGGAGAAATTTAATTAAAAAACCTCTCCCTTAGATAAAAGCCTCCCCCTTCCCCCTTTTTTTCACTCCTTTTTTCACAGGTGCTCGTGGCCACAGCCAAAAGAGACATCAAGCCCACCACTGAAGCTTCGGTCCCAATTCTTGTATGGGGGGAGGGAATGGGGAGTGGGGGTTACATCTCAAGTCAGTAGATGATTTACAAAATTTGTCTGTTACAAAGACCGGAGGCCCCCATGGCTTAGTATCTCTAGAAGGTCCTGCAGGTGTGAAAACTCCCCAGAAGCTAAGTAGGGGGGGAATTTACTGCCAAGCAAACAAGCATAGATTACAGAGTTGGAGGTCAACACATTCGTTAACTAGTTCCTTATCTGAGTCAGGCCTGGGCTTAATGACTGTCTGTTCTATAATGTCAGTACTGTCGTCTGGCTATTAAATGATATCTTCTAAGTAAAAAAGAAAAAACTTTAACTTGGTTTACAACAGTAATTAAGGGAACTAATAAACTCAAAAAATTCCAGGAGGCTTATTTCAGCAATGCAATTACAACTTGTTTCAACATACAGAGGTGGCTGTGCCTGAGTCAGGTGAGCAAACAGTGTTGCAGAGGCTGAATGTAGCAAGTTAATTGATTTCTTTTTTTGGTTCTTCAGTATATACCAAAATAAATATAATTTACGATTACAGTTGGGTCCCCAAGAAAGTAAACAATCAGAGATACAGCCCATCTTAAGTCCCCAAGGGTGGCCTCAATCAAAATTATGAAAAGTAATACTTACCCTAAAAGAAAATTATTTTAAGTTTTGTACGTGTCTGCCCCTCCCTTATCCTTTTGTAGTTGGGCCCAAGTGGGTCAATCACCAAAATCAAATTTACTCTTAGTTGTACCTGGTATACTATCACCAATTTTATCAACTCTAAGAGAGACACAGCTACAGATTACTCCTCCAATGTAATCTTTATTGTCATGTGTTCTCCTTACTTAATTATGCCAATCAGAATGACTGAGTCCTGATACTCCAGCTTCCGGAGCTCAAATGTTCCAACAGCTCAACAGATTCCTGACACAAAAAAGAAAATTCAGTAAAATAACTGACTACTTGTGGAAATTCTTACTGCAACCATCATTGCCTCTTCCACCACGGCATCTGTACCCCTGGCACAACCGGTGAAGACAGCTGATCATGTTAATGGACTGATTAAAATTTTTCTCAAGCTTTTTTTTTTTTTTTTTTTTTTTTAATAGATATTGATAAAAAGCTGTCAGGTTAGATGCTCTAGAGGATGCTGTTATGTATTTAAAAAGACATGTTGCCAATCTGACAGTTCAAATGCAATTGTTCTGTCATGTAAATTATCAATTCATATGTATTACTCCTTTATCCTACAATGGGACTGCTACTGAATGGTGAAAGGTTAAAAATCATATTTGGGCTATTTAAAATCATAATAATCTTAACATAGATTTACAAGATTTACAAAAAAAAATCTGTTAATTCATATAGTCATTTGTCTTTTGGTGATCCTGCTAAGGCTACAAAAGGATTTTTTTGATGCCTTAAGTATCTCCCAAGCAGTTTCTTTCTCAGATTTTCATTTGGCTTCTATTAGTCAGACACCCTGCTACTACTCTTATGCATAATCCCATTATGGGACCCCTGGTCAGTCTCTTTCTAGTAATTACCTTGGGACCATTTATATTTAATAGGCTTACTGGTTTTATAAAGCAACAAATTGACTTCATGGCATCAAAACACATACAGGTATATTACCACAGACTTGATTTGGCTGACAGAGGCTTGGTTGAACCTGAAGGTGATGGACCTCATTTAGGAGCTGTATAAAACTCAGATTTATGCACGCCAGCCTTGGCGTGGCATGGGCACCAACAAGGGATGCAGAGCTAACACTGCAGGGGGAGGACCCTATAGTCCACTTCTGAGTCCCCTGAGAAGCAAACCTGACTTGCAAGGAGGTTGGTACCATAACCATCAAAATAGACCCTGCCTCCCCTCTCCAAAAGGTACCAAGGGTCAAAATGTGGAAAACAAATATATAACCCACAAGAGGAGTCAGGCCAATGCTTCCCCTCTTTGGTTAAGGCCCATTCATCAATTGATGAAGTCCCTTATTCCTCATCTTCACGTGCCAGCCTTATCTAAAATTATAAAAGAAGGGAGGAGATGTTGGGAACCTTGAGCCAAACTGCAGCCATTTGGAGGAAAAAACTGCATCTTCTAAGTTAGATTTCAGTTTCCTGAGTGTCTGTGAAAACTACATAACTAAGCCTTCCCAGAGACCCTACCCTGACCTGTAGATAAGAACAATGTGTAACTTAAAGACATATAAGACTGCTGTAACCCCCCTATGACCTTGTGCAAGGCACATTCCTCAGCTGGGTATCCTAGCAACCCTGCTGCTCTTAGATCTTCCCCTTTCCCCTCTCTATATATACCTCTGTATGAATTAATAAACTCCAAGACCTTGACCAGAGGTTAGGCTTGGTCTCCTTCTTTGTGTCTGTTTGTCCCCCATACAGGATTAGCCTCCGCTCGAGCCCAATATATATATATTTTTATTTATATTATTTTGATTTTACATTCATAGTAAAGGATCCATTGTCCTCCTCCCTGTCCTCCCACTTTCAAAGGGACCCTTGTCAATGGGGAATGTGGGTCAAGCATTGTGAGGTTGGTTAAGAGTTCTGGGGGGTTGGCCCCAGTCTCTGTGCATAATGCCCCAACTATGGCTCTAACAATCTTTCCGCCCCTCTTCCGCAAGTTTCCCTGAGCCACATTGGGGTCATTTTAGTTCTGCTTCAGTGATGCGGTTTCGGGAGCTCTGTGTCTCTGGATCTCTGGCTTAGTTGGAGTTGGATGTTCTCTGTGTTTATCTCCTTCGGCCTTTTGCTGGTGTCATGATCGCCATGAATACTGAACTCTTGCCCTTCCCCTGCGTTGTTCTATGGTTTCAGCTGGGGCCCTGGTGAGGTGTGGTTAGCTGATCCTCCCTTCAGGTTCGATGTCCACCTGAAAAAAGATAAGCAAATTCTCCATCGGAGAGAAAAGTTAGTACTAGGTAGAAGGGATGACCATCTATGTTTTGGAGGGAAATTTATATGCGTTGGCTCTCTTCTAGCCCACATTTGGTGGTATCTTGATCTTGGAGACTGAGCTCATTTTTTGTACCTGGTTTTGACTTATTTCCCAGTTCCAGCAATGAGTTCCATTCCACTGAGTGGATCTATTAGCCAAATCAAGAGCAGTTGGTTACCCACCATGGCTGATTGCCACTACTGCACTTGTATGAGCATTACGTCAAGTTGTTTCCAGCTGGGTATCTTAGACTGCCAGTTGTTTGGACAGATGTCGGTCATTTTCCCCAGTTGCTTGTATAGCGCCCTCTGGTACTAGACTAGCTAACTGTCTGGGGACTGACCCTCTTCCAGATTCTGAACATATCTCTTCGTGTTTGGTCTCACACACGTAAGCTGTCTTCAACAGTAGGGTCTTGCCATTAACCTTTGGTGGGTCACCAAGAACTCTGACAGAAGTCTGTCTATTTTGGGAAACCTTGTAGGTGTTTCAGATCAACAGCTCATTGTGGAAGTTCACCCCATGCTGGCACTGGGAGTTATAAGTCTGCACCTAGGAAGATGAGGGAAGAAAAAGATAATATAGAGGAGAAAGTGAGTATAGAGAGGGGAGGGAGAGAGAACGAGAGAGAGAGAGAGAGAGAGAGAGAGAGAGAGAGAGAGAGAGAAGCAGGACAAGATTAAGGTTGGCCTTCATGATGCTCTCTCCAGGTTCCTGTGGTTCGGGTGTTCCCTCTGCGGGCCTGCTGAAGGATCAATGTTTTAACCTGTTGTTCAGAATAAAGGGTTTTATAGTGTCTTTTCCTTTTGGGTCCCAATTTGTATCCCCCCCCTTGTTCTCCCTCCCACCCTCTCGTTCCCTCCCACCCTTACCCTCCCTCCCTCCCACCCTCCCCCCCTTTTTGTCTGGGCTTCAGAGTGTTTATTTGGTTTGGCCACCTGCCACATGGTTTCAGGTTAGGAGTGACAGATAAACGAGACCATGCGACGATTATCTTTTTGTGCTTGGGTGAGCTCACTGAGGATGATCTGTTCCATGTTTGACCATTTTTTTCAAATTTCCTTATTTCATCTTTCCTTACTGCTACGTAGAATTCCATAGTATAGATATACCACATCTTTGTTATCCATTCATCTAGTGATGGACACCTGGGTTGATTCCAGCTCTTTGCTATTATGAATTGAGCAGCTATAAACATGGTTGAGCAAATGTCTCTGATCTGAGGCTTGGGGCCTTTAGGGTATATGCCCAATAAGGGAATAACTGGGTCCATTGGTAGGTCTATGGTCATCCTTTTCAGGAGCCTCCATATAGCTTTCCATAGTGGTTGAACCATTTTACATTCCCACCAGCAGTGAAAGGTTGTTCCTATTTCTCCACATCCTCGCCAGCATTTATTTTCATTATTTTTTTAATGCTAGCCATCCTTACTGGGGTAAGGTGGAATCTCATAGTTGTTTTAATTTGCATTTCCCTGATGATTAGGGATGTTGAACATTTTCTTAAATGTGCATTTGCTATTTGTATTTCTTCCTCTGAGAACTCCCTGTGCAGTTCTCTGCCCCACTTTGTGAGTGGATTGTTTGATGATTTGTTTTTAGGTTTTGGAGTTCTTTGTAGATTCTAGAAATCAGGCCTCTGTCAGTTGTATAGCTGGTGAAAATTTTCTCCCATTCTGTAGGTAATCTGCTGGCTTTGGTTATAGTATTTTTGTCAGTGAAAAAGCTTTTCAGCTTCATGTGATCCCAATGGTTGAGTGATTGTTTGATTTCCTGAGCTGTTGGGGTTTTGTTCAAAAATCTTTTCCCACTCCTATATCGTGGAAGGTTCCTCCTATTTTTCTTCCAGTAGCAGCATAGTTTCTGGTTTTATATTAAGGTCTTTGATCCATTTGGACTGAATTTTTGTGCATGGAGAGATGTGTGGGTCGAGTTTCATTTTCCTACATATGGATGTCCAGTTTGTCCAGCACCATTTGTTGAAGATGCTGTCCTTTTTCCATTCTACATTGCTAGGGCCTTTGTCAAATATCAAGTAGCTGTAGTTTCTTGACCCAAAATCTGGGTCTTCAATTCTGTTCCATTGGTCTATATTCCTGTTTTTGTGCCAGTACCAGATTGTTTTTATTACAATGGCTTTGTAGTATAACTTTAGATCAGGTATGGTGATGCCTCCAGAGGTGCTTCTTTTGCTGAGGATGAGCTTGGATATCCGAGGCCTTCTGCCTTTCCATATGAATTTTGAGATAGTTTTTTCTATCTCATTGAAAAAGGAAGTTGGGATTTTTATTGGCATTGCATTGAATCTATAAAGTGCTTTTGGTAAAATTGCCATTTTCACAATGTTAATTCTACCAATCCAGGAACATGGGAGGTCTTTCCATTTTTGTAGGACTTCCTCAATTTCTTTTTGAGAGTTTTTATGTTTTCATTGTATAGGTCTTTCACTTCCTTAGTTAATGTTATTCCAAGGTATTTTATTTTCTTTGTCGCAATTGAAAATGGGACAATGTTAGTTATTTCTTTTTCTGTCTCTTTGTCCTTTGCATACAGAAAGGCTACTGATTTCTGTGCATTGATTTTGTATCCTGCTACTTTGCTGAAGGCGCTAATCACCTTTAAGAGTTTTGAGATGGAAGTTCTCGGTCACTAATGTATAGAATCATGTCATCTGCAAATAGGGCTAACTTAACTTCTTCATTTCCAATTTGTATCCCTTTGATTTCTTTCTCCTGTCTTATTGCTTGAGCTAATACTTCTAGCACTATGTTGAAGAGCAGAGGTGAGAGTGGACACCCCTGCCTTGTTCCTGACCTCAATGGGAATTCCTTCAGTCTCTCCCCATTAAGAATTACTTGGGCTTTAGGTGCTTTATATATCGCCTTTATTATGTTGAGATATAGCCGTCCATGCCTATTCTCTCCAATGTTTTGATCATGAAGTGATGTTGTATTTTGTCAAAGGCCTTTTCTGCATCTATCGAAATGATCATGTGGTTTTTGTGTTTCAGCTTGTTTATGTGGTGTATTACATTGACCGATTTCCAGTATGTTGAACCACCCCTGTGTTCCAGGGATGAAGCCTACTTGATCGAGGTGGATAATGCTTTTGATGTACTGTTGAATTCGGTTTGCAAGAATTTTGTTCAGGATCTTTGCGTCTATGTTCATCAGAGAAATGGGCCTATAATTTTCTTTTCTTGTGGCGTCCCTGCCTGGTTTTGGAATTAGGGTGATACTAGCTTCATAGAAGGAGTTGGGGATCTCTCCCTGTTCTCCTATTGTGTGGCACAGTTTGAGAAGTATTGGTTTCAGTTCTTCCATGAAGGTTTGGTAGAACTCCGCTGAGAATCCATCTGGTCCTGGACTCTTCTTTTTGGGGAGGTGTTTGATTACTTCTTCAATCTTGAAGGGTGTGATGGGTCTGTTTAGGAAATTAATCTGCTCTGGGCTTAGCTTTGGTAGGTGGTATGTGTCTAGGAATTCATCCATTTCCTCCATATTCTCCTGTTTTATGGAGTAGAGGTTTTTAAAATAAGTCCTAATAATTCTTCCTATTTCACTCATGTCTGTTGTGATCTCTCCTTTTTCATTTCTAATTTTGTTGATTTGAAGTGTTTCTTTTTTTTGCTTAATCAAATTGGCCAGGGGTGTATCAATCTTGTTAAGTTTTTCAAAGAACCAGCTCTTTGTTTCATCAACTTTCTTAATTGTCCTCTTAGTTTCCAATTCATTAATTTCTGCTCTGATCTTAATTATTTCTTTCCGTCTGGAGCTTTTGGGGTTGGCTTCTTCTAGCTTTTCCAATGCCTTTAGGTGGATGGTTAGGTTATTGATTTGGGATCTCTCTGTCTTTGTTATGAGGGCATTTAGTGCTATGATTTTCCCCCTAAGAACTGCCTTCATTGTGTCCCATAAGTTTTGGTATGATGTGTTGTCGTTGTCATTGAATTCTAGAAATTTTGCAATTTCATTCTTTATTTCATCCACAACTGATTTATTGTTTAAAAGTGTGTTGTTCAATTTCCAGGAGGTAGAGGGATTCCTGGTGTACTTTTTGTTGTTAATTTCTAGCATTACAGCATTGTGATCTGATATCATGCAGGAAATTACATCAATTTTCTTGAAAATATGGAGGCATGCTTTGTGGCCCAGTACATGATCTATTTTAGAGAAGGTCCATGGGCTGCTGAGAAGAATGTGTAATCTGTAGATTTTGGGTGGAATGTTCTGTATATGTCTGTTAGGTCCAGTTGCTCTATGGTGTTGTTGAGAGCTCTCTTACTTCCCTACTAATTTTCTGTTTGGATGATCTATCCATTGTTGATAGTGGAGTATTGAAGTCCCCAACTATGATGGTGTTGGTGTTTATTTCTGTTTTGTTGCCAAGTAGATTTTGCTTTATGAATTGTGGTGCACCTGTGTTTGGTGCATAAATATTGATGATTGTGATATCCTCTTGTTGGATTGTTCCCTTAATAAGTAAGAAGTGGCCTTCTTTGTCTTTTTTGGTTACTTCCGGTTTGAAGTCTATTTTATCCGATATAAGTATAGCTACGCCTGCTTTTTTCTTATTTGTGTTTGCTTGGAATATCATTTTCCACCCTTTTACCCTGAGAAGGTGTCTGTCTTTAGTGGTGAGGTGGGTTTCTTGAAGACAGCAAATTGAGGGGTCCAGTTTTCTGATCCACCCTGTTAGCTTATGTCTTTTGATGGGTGAATTAAGGCCATTAATATTCAGAGATATAATTTTGAGGTTTGATTTAATACCTGCCATATTGTGGTGGGTTGTGGTCTTTGTGTTTTTTTTTTTTTTTTTTTTGTTAATGTGGACTGCTCCTTGGGGGCTCTTGAGATTGGTTATTTGTTTCTTCTGTGTGGAGAATTCCCTGAAGTATTTTCTGTAGGTTTGGCTTTGTGTTCATGTAGTTGTAAAGATGATTTTTATCGTGGAACGTTTTTCTTTCACCATCTATTATGAGGATACTTTTGCTGGGTAGAGTAGTTGTGGCTGGAAGCCATGGGTTCTTAGATTTTGTAGTGTTCCATTCCAGGCCCTTCTAGCTTTTAGGGTTTCCATTGAGAAGTCTGAGGTAATTCTAATGGGGTTCCCTTTATATGTAATGTGCTGTTTTTCCCTGGCTGCTTTTAGGATTTTCTCTTTGTACTTGATGTTTAGAGTCTTAAAGATAATGTGTCTTGGAGAATTTCTTCTTTGGTCCAATCTGTTTGGAGTTCTGGTAGCTTCTTGTAATTTGATGGGATTTTCTTTTGAGAGAGTGGGAAAGTTTTCTTCAATTATTTTGTTGAATAAGCTTTCCATTCCTTTGGTCAGTGTTTCTTCCCCCTCTGGAATACCCATGATCCTAATGTTTGGACGCTTAAGGGTGTCCCACATTTCCCTCATGTTCTGTTCACAGAAATTTTTGAACTTGTTAAAATTTTTGGACTCATGAACTGTTTCTTCTGTTTTGTCTTCCAGTTCTGAGTTTCTGTCTTCCACTTGATTTACTCTGTTCTTAAGAGCTTCTATAGAGTTTTGGGCTTGTTCAATTTGGTTCATATTTTCTATGGTTTTTTTATGTATAGTTTCCATCCCTCTGTCTAGTTCCCTTTTTGTGTCATTTTCTGACTTTCTTAATGCTTCTTGAAGTTCATCCTTGCATTTCTTTATGTCTTCATTGAACTTAGCCAGCTGGTTATTGAGGGCCTCTTTTTGTTCGTTCTCCTTCAAATCATTTAATTGTCTTTGGAGCCCTTCCTGGTTCCTTTCTATTAGGTCTAATCTAGCAAGGATACCATTCATACAGTTGTTGGCTCTTTGTTGAGTTTCTGAGAGTTGTGCTATTTGCTTGGCCAGGGTTGCATAGCTTGTCTCTTCATTTTGGGGTTCTGATTCTATTGTCTCTTCTCTGCTTTGATTTGAGACATCCTTTGCAGGACTGGGTAGTGTAACTGGATTTACTTGCATCTGGTTTTTCATGCTATTCCTTTTTCTCTGTAGTCTGCCCATAGCAATGGTTTAGAAGCCTTGTGTATGAAATGTAATGTAAGCCTACTGTCCTGGGGTGGGGTGGGGTGGGGTGCAGTGATTGTCTGGGCAGTGGTCCCTGGAGTTCTGCCGGCTGGGGTGGGGGACACTGGCCTGCTGGCCTGTGTTCTTTTTGGAGGTGGGAGGGGTAGGGGACCACAGCCACCCTAGTTGAGCTCAGGCAGGGTAGGGCAGGGACAATGGCTTACTTCCCTGGATTCATGATCTGCCCCGGGAGGGGGAATAATGGCACCTGATTGATGCGGGCGTTCCAGCGGTTACTCAGACCGGGAGGGGCCGCTGCGCCTCAGGGAGGTGATGCAGACGTCCCGGGAGTTACTCGGACTGCCAGGGTCCGCCAGGCTCTGGCTGGTAATGGCCGGCGGTTTGGGTCACGCCCACCCAGGAGGAACTAACCCGCGGAGTTCCCTGTCCTAGAGCGTGGGGAATCAGTGGATTCCTTATTTTTTCACTCAGGAGGGGGCCACTGCGTCTCAGGGGTGATGCCGGTGTCCCAGCCGTTACTCGGACCGGGAGGGGCCGCTGCGCCTCAGGGAGGTGGTGCGGACGTCCCGGGAGTTACTCGGACTGCCAGGGTCCGCCAGGCTGTAGCTGGTAAAGGCCGGCGGTTTGGGTCACACCCGCCCAGGAGGAACTAACCCGCGATGTGCCCTGTCCTAGAGAGTGGGAATCAGTGGATTCCTTATTTTTTCACCCACCCCCTCCCTCTGGCAGCATGCAAAGGCCAGCAAACCCTTTCAGGAATATTTTGAAAAGCTTAAAAATCTTGCTTTTACTTCCCTGTAAGGTGAGGCGGAGTTAGGTGGACG
>JAEOAD010002403.1:0-15503 GCA_036365145.1 Orientallactaga sibirica | reverse complement strand
ACCATTCCCAGTTCTAATACTTACTTTTAAACGTTTTTTAATAACAGTGAGAGAGAGTTTGTGTATGAGAGAGTATTGGCACACTAGGGCCTCTAGTCACTATAATCACTAAAGATGCATGTGCTGCCTTCAGCACATGTGTGACCTTGTGTGCATGCATAAACTTCTGCATTTGGTTTACATCCTTAGGTTTCACAAGCAAGTGTTGGGCATTGCTAAACACAGGCTGGGACTGTGAGGAAGCTGGCCTGGGCTGTTGGCCATGGCTGGTGACCTTGGGCTGTGGGGGTTGTAGCCAGCATTATCATCAGGAATACACTCTGGCGAATGAGATGCCCTCCCTTTTTCAAGGTCATAGTGTGCCCGATCTTTGACCAGAGGAGGTGGAACCAGCAAGGCTTCCCTCCATCCCTAAGCACCTGAGAATTCCATAGTGTAAGGTTTTCCCACCTACAGTTCCTGAGCTTGTGGCCAGCTGCCCAAGAGACCCTTATATGGTAGTAAACAGTCTCTGTGCAGCTGTAGCCATCAAACATGTGGCTGAAGTCACATAACATTTCCCACCACTTCTGTTACCTCCCTTGAAACTTCTCCCTTGTGACTTCTGCCTTCCAACAAGAGCCAGATAGCAACCCATAAACCTATGTACCCAATCACCTTATGATCTGTATATGCCTTCTCCATCTTTCTCAAGTGTTTATATACCCACCCCCATTTTGAATACAGGAGCACTATCCATCAGACTGTCTCCCAGGTGGTTCACTGGCCACAACACTCACCTGCTCCAAGACCCTGCACTCCTCAGCTCCTCCTGCGCCTGGGATGTCAGTGGCCAACAAACCCTGGAAGTAGTGAGAACCTACAGCTGGCGCCCAAACGTGGGGCTCCCTGGATGTGTGGTTGATAGGTGTTTGCCCCCTTGAGGGACATCCTACCCTTGGGGTTAATGGCCCCCTGTGGTCATCTCCCCACTGAGGGCTGGCAAATTTAGGTTTCTGCT
Source organism: Orientallactaga sibirica (assembly GCA_036365145.1). Taxonomy (NCBI): domain Eukaryota; kingdom Metazoa; phylum Chordata; class Mammalia; order Rodentia; family Dipodidae; genus Orientallactaga; species Orientallactaga sibirica. The sequence goes on along the minus strand of JAEOAD010002403.1, from coordinate 14,503 downwards.
TCTTCCATCAGAGGAAGGCAGGCTCCTCTCACCATCAGAGAGAGGCAGAATTGTAATTCCTCCATCAGAGAGAGACATGGGCCTCTCTTTCCTCCATCAGAGGGAAGCTATTTTCTCCTTTTCATTCTTTACTTTCAGTTGGTGCCATCACGTGGGATCAACCAAGGTGACAGGGAAACTGACGGCTTTTCAGTGGGTCTACACTCCAGTATTCACTGTAGGCCCCTAGGCCACTTCTCAGACTCCAACAGCCTGATCAGGCATTGGCAGCAACCTCCTATCTATTTCTCTTCACCATCAACAAACAGATAATGCACTGAACAATAAAATCCTCTAGGGAAGTTGTGGATCTCCTAAACTCGTGGACAGACTTGCTTCTGGACCTTTGGGGAATCCCCCATTGTGCTACAGTGCCCCAGGAAGGTTGCCCTCTAGTCTTGGTATTTCTGGTCATTCTCCATAATGGGAAATGCTACCTGCCACCAAAAAGGCATCCCAAATCAGGGGGTTGATGGTACTTCTTAAATTTAGGGTCATAAAACTCTCTCAGGAAGAGGCCAATTCATTTTGGGAAGAAGTCCTTCAAATAGCCCCTTAGATGGATTCTGGTTACCTCAATGACCCAGACACATTGACCGGTGTAGCATATCTAGCCAGAAGATGGGAAATCCAAAAGGGAAAGAACCCTTGCTCTCATTTCCCCCATTATTGCAGCCATTAGACAATGTATCCACCCTTCCCCACCCATTCTCTCTCTCTTCTTTTCTTTGCTAATAATAATAAGTAAAATGTCTTTATAAATGGACTCACCAGGTAATTAATATAATTTATTTGGTAAAAGTCGCTGCAGCTCATGTACAATAAATCAGGTGATATTCAATTGTGTCCATTAGGAAACCACAGGAGGCAACTTCCCCGCTCCAAACCAAAGCCTGCAGCCTAGCAATGTCATTTATTTCACACCAGTCTCCTTCACCTCTGAGAGTGAGAAGGTATTTAAATGTCAACAAACAAGGTCAAACTACTCAGGAGGCAGACACATAGAGACCTTAAGTCCTTCCTGAGGTCTGGAAGGCCTGCGTGCACACAAGATTGGCTCAAGTTTTGAACCCAGAAGTCTACAAAACCAGAGGCCTCTTGCCTTGCTTGTTCTTCTTCTTCTTAGTGTGTGGCCTTCTTCCATGACCAGAGAACTGCCCAAGGACCATGGATTCCTGATCACACTCCAGTCTCACACAACTTTTCACTAGAGAATTTTCCTTTTCTGGATGATTTTCCCCCAAATCGCCTCTGTATTTTGACTTGTGAATAATTACTACATTGGGTGGTAGAGTGCCTTCTACTCTCCTGAGGGTAAATTCAGGCTTGGGTCTGTTAATTTCTTGGAGGAATTTCCACTGGTCTAAGGACATTTCTTTGGTTGCAGTATACTCTACAGGATCCTGTGACTATGGAAGTTCTGTAGAGAAGTTTCTGCTGAGCTCTGTCTTTTGGTCTCCTACAGGTTCCTCTTCAGTCCTAGGAGCTACTGGGTCCATGCCCAGATGCATGTCAACACGTTTGTCTTGGGTATCACTTTGCAGGACATAAAAAAGCACATATGCACGCTGACATAATACAATAGAAATGTCACACCTGGTGACTTTAGCATCCTCCATTTTATACCATTGTCCATTCCCAGCTTTTACATAACAGAAGTAATGTCAATTGTGACAGCTCAGACCTGTATGCACCAGCACAGCATAGAGAACATATACCAGTGGCCCTCTGCTTGGCTGATACATGTAAGGAGCCATGTCAAGAGACTCAGGATAATTCACATGCCAATCTACTTTGTCTCCTGTGAAAGCGGAGAACCTTTTCATCACAATGATGAGAACCTTAGACACGGTTTTCAGAGTGAGTGTCTTCGTGGCTGGCACCTTCTTCAGACAAGTGCTGCATTGGTAGGTGTTCTCCCCGTGCAGCCTCTCGGGCTTCACCAAGTCTTCCAAGGCTTGCCTCACACTCTGAGCCTCCCTGATATCCAGGGAAATGTCCAGATAGGGGTCACAAGTGTCTGAGGTGCCATGGCAGAGGAGACATCTGACTTGGGATCTCCAGTACCCCCCAAATATCTCACGGATGATGGTGGCATCCTCAGCATTGGAATGTGAGTACTTTCCCCCTTGCAGGCAGGACTTCTGCATTGCATTGAGAGTGAACATCAAGAACTCATGGGCATCTTCCTGCTTGTTCCTGTGGAAAGTAGAGACCAGTGCCCCAGAGGGCCTGATAACATCACCTGAGTGGAGCAGTGAGCGGGTCATGTGAGCTTCTAAGGCACACATCATGCAGAATCCCTGGTGACAGCAGGTCTGGGAGTGCTGCTGGGACAGCATAGCAGTGGCCAGAGGTGGTGTGTGTGTCAGACACTGCAGTGTGGAGTTCAGGTAGCAGGTGTTTCCCACATTCTGGAGCCCAGCAGCAATACCATAAGGCCTTTTCTGACTCAGGTAACATTGCTGTCTCAGAGCAAGCTCTGTTGCCATGAAGGTCACATTAATCAGGTCTGGATCAGGATGAGATGATTGGGATGAATCTTCAGGTAGATTAAGATGAATCTGGAGGGAGTAGAGAAGCTTAGGCATTTGGTTGAGGTGATCTGATCTGAGTTTTGAAAAGACATGCAAAGGGAGACTCACCTTCCCCTTGGTTTTGAGCAGACTCCATGTTTCCAGAATGAAGGCGACAAATTTTGCTGTCTAGACTCTCAAGGAGCAGAAGGAAGTATCACCTTCCACAAACCTCTTCAAGTCCTGAGCTTTCCCAGCTCCACAGGCCTTTGATAAGTCAGTCTTGTGACCACATCCACTCATATAATGCTGGAACAGCCAATCACCTGAAAGATTTCAATGGAATCAGTCATGGGACAGGTGGTCTTTAGGCCTGAGTCACTCAAATCAAAATTACTAGATGGCTGGTGACCAGGGGATGACTCCAAAGTCACCATAGTTCTGAGAAGAAGTGACAGGAGAGTTCAGCACCAATACATCTCTGTCACAACTTCCAAGGCTCAGGGTCCATTGTGGAAGAGGTGGCAGAAAGAATGTAAGAGCCAAAGGAAGGGAAGGACTCCTTAAAATCCACTCTTGCAGGCAAAAAAATGGCCTGGATATTCATGACCTCACAGTGCCTGGTGATACCTACACAAGACCCTCAAACAAGAGGAAAAGATGATGCCATCCAAATAAAACAGAGACTAATTGAGAGGGGTGAAGGGATATGATGGACAGTGCTTTGTGAAGGGGAAAGTGGAGCAGGGGAGGAAATTATCATGACTTATGTTCTATAATTGTGGAAGTTTTCAAATAAGAATAGTTAAAAATTACTATTGGGGCTGGAGAGATGGCTTAGCAGTTAAGGTGCCTGCCTCCTAAGGCTAAGAACTCCAGTTCCAATCTCCAGGTCCCACGTTTAGCCAGATTCAAAGTGACAGAAGGGCGCAATGCCGCACTTGACCACAAGTGGGAACACGTATCTGGATTTTGTTCACAGCAGCTGAGAGGTTGCTGGCATGCCCATCTCTATCTGTCTTTCTCTCCCTCTCTCTCTGTCTCTCTATCTCAGTCTATCTCCCCCACAAAAATTAATATTGCATCCACTTTCAATCAAATCGGTTTTCTTGTGCTGCTTGGTTTTAGATCCCATGAGTAAGAACAATTTCCATAATAACTAAACAATGAGATATATTGATATATTAATTGGGGTAAGGAAATTTAAGTCAGAAGCCTCTGCCCCAAAGTTAGGTCCTGTACTGCAAAGACTTTCCTAATGTTTAATGGTACTGTATAGCATTTTTCCTAATACTGTGGTCTTTTTAATTGTTTGATTGTTCAGGGCCATGATTTCCATCACAACTCCTGACCTGTGCTGAAAATCATCTTTTCCTGTCCATTGCACAGCTACAGGCATCTGTCAGCTAACTGACCATTTTCTTGTGTGTGTAAAACTTGTTATCTCATACTCAAGTTCCCTGGCACTAAGCCGGGGCTCTGGGATCTGAGACCTAACAACAATGTGCCTCTGGCCTGCAAGAAGATAAACTTTCATCCTGATTCTCCTTTCAGTCTCTGGTGCCACTTCTCTTAGCCTCAGTTTCCCTAACAATATAGCTAAGATGTTTATTCACTAAATGATTTGGGTAAAGTTCTCCAGCCTTCCTGACTACAAAGACACCCTCTACACAAAAGTCACAATTTCAACTACTTGGCAATATGGTGGCATAGGAGTCACACCAAAACAGCCCAGCAAGGGATTTAAGCAAAACCACAGCAAAATACATTCTTCTTCTGAAAAGTGCAGGAGTATATGTATTTCTTAGACACAGCAGAGAAGCAGGAGAAATCAAGATCCTCAGAAAGGAGGAAAATGGCCAGGATCCCACGGAGGAGCTTGCTGCCATGATCTGCCCTATCAACACAATCCACACTATTCATGCACCTGGCACCACCCACCAGGTGTGCTGAGAATCAGCAGAAGCAGCAGCAGAGACCAAAGAAGGGGATATTCCAGCCTTATCTGCGACCTTACAGAGTCATGAAATCTGAAGGAAAGACAGCTGAGATCAACTAAGGAGCTATGGAAGAGATGCAGGTGGGACCCTGTGAGCAATCTCAGGCTTCCTGAACCCTCCCATCCCCCAACCATCAGAACTGCCAACTTCTGGCATTCAGCCCCCAGTGGCAGCGCATCCAGCAATGCTGAACATAAATCAATGTACATAGGCCTGCACTGGAAGTGCTAATCTCCCTTTCCATGTCAGGGCAGGTTATGGGTTTCATCTTTTTGGTTTGGTTTACCATTTGCAAATAAGCTGTACTTGGGGGTTGAATATTGTTGCCTTTAATGCTTTCAGATTTATAGGGCCTTTCTCTTTTACTTCTGCCATTATTGGGGGCAGGGTCTGATCCTGATACAGACTGACCTGGAACCCAATTCAGAAAAGAATTCTCTTCCTCCTGGCTGACAGGATTAAGGGTGGAGAGCAACACACAGCCTTAGCGATTTTCGCCTTATAAGTCTACCTGTTGGTTTTAATCCCCACACTTGTATACCATGTGCTGGTGTTTATTGAATGTGTATATTGTTCAGTAGAAGTTTAGAAGTAAGTACATTGTTGCACCCAGTCCACTAGAATACCTGCTTAGCAAGCAAACTCAACACCTAAGATTACTTCTGGGGTTGGATTAGGGTACAAAAGCTGTCTATGGCACGTTAAACTCATATCCTGAAAGTATATAAAGATGGATTGCCACACCTAAGAACACTGCAGATAAGTAGAAAGCACAAGCATCAAATCAATTCAAGATGTAAAAGTTGCTACATAATAATACAAGAAACACAAAGAATCAAGACAATGCAATCCCATCAAAAATTATAAACCCATCAGAAATGCTCACCAATGAGAATGTTTTTGATTAAATGCCTGACAAAGATTTCAAAAGAATGATTATAGCTATACTCAAAGAAATGAAAGAAGAACTGAAAGGATTAAAAGATGAAAACAAACTCCTGAAAGAGAACACAGGAAACCAGCTTAATGAAATAAAAAATGTCATTACAGGACATAAGTAAGGAAATAGAAATACTGAAGAAAAACAAGGCTGAAATCCTAGCTCTGAAGAACACAGACAGTCAAATAAGAAACTCTGTGGAATGTCTGGCCAGTAGAAGGGATGAAGGAGAAAACAGAATATCTAAACTAGAAGACCAGGTGACAGACTGAATACAGTCCAACAAAGAGCAAAAGAAGCTTGTAGAGAGGAATGAATGGGAATTCCAATATCCGGGATATAAAAGATCAAACATAAGAATTCAGGACACTATAAAAAGGAGATCAAAACATAACTACATAGAATTCAGGTCAGCCTATACTAGAATTCAGGGTATACTAGATGGAGAAGAATTTCAATCCAGAGGCTTAGTAGGCATTTTCAACAAAAGCATAGAAGAAAATTTTCCCTAAATTGGGAAAGAAATGCCAATGCAAATACAAGAAGCTTTTAGAACACCAAATGGACAAAACCTAGAAAGAACCTCTCCTCGCCATGTTATAATTAAACTACTAAACACACAAACCGAAGTAAATATATCAAAAGCACTTAGAAAAAACAAGTGACCTACAAAGGCAAGTCCCTAAGGTTCACAGCAGATGACTCAACACAAACTATAAAAGCCAGAAGGGCTTGGAATGATGTACTCCAAGTTCTGAAAGATAAAAACTGTCAACCAAGATGACTTTATCCTGCAAAGCTATATATCCAAATTGATGGAGAAATAAGGACATTCCACAACAAAACAGGCTAAAGTCATTTATGGCAAGTAAACCAGCTCTACAGAAAATGTTTGAAGGAATCCTTCACACTGAAGAGAAAGCAAAACACACACAGGATGACCGAATGGGTGCAATAGTGGCATGCTGACTGTGGGGGAAACCATCTGCACTCTAATTGGACTGAAGGGCCTGATCTATGGGAGGGAATACATGCCTGGTACTGAAAAAGCTAATCAAAAGCCTATGGTAGGACTGGAGAGATGGCTTAGCAGTTAAGGCCCCTGCCTGCTAAGCCTAAGAACCCAGTTCCAATTTCCAGGTCTCACGTTTAGCCAGATGCAAAGTGACCCAAGGGCGCAATGCTGCACTTGCCCACAAGGGGAGGCACACATCTGGATTTCGTTCACAGCAGCTGAGAGACTGCTGGCGCACCCATCTCTGTCTTCCTCTCCCTCTCTCTCTATCTGTCTGTCTCTGTGTCTCTCTCCAAAAATAAATAAAATAATAAAAAAAATTTGAAAAAGCCTATGGCAGGGGAGGTCATGAGCCTTAGGGTTACCTGGCTCTTATCTGGCTAAATTTATATATCATTCCCACCAAACTTCCCAGAAAGCACTACACTTAATGTTTACATTAATATGCTAATGCTGCTCTCATTTCAGGTTAGAGAAGCTTCTGTTTTAAGATGGCAATGACCACTGGGATGATCCAAACACAACATGTTGCAGAGAAGAAGGGATGGAGGAGTGTCCACCACTGAAACTTCTGTATTACACCCTCCAAGGCTCAAAGTCCATTGCGTAAGAGGTGGTAAAAAGAACATAAGAGCTAAAAGAAAGGTACAACTCCTGACAATGCAACTGTCCAGAGAGAAATTGGCCTCTAAACCTATAACCTCGTAGTGCCTAGCAATACCTGCATACAACCCTCATAATAGGAGAAAAACATGATGATATCAAATTAAAAGAGAGCCTAATGGAGAGAGGAAGGAGATATAATGGAGAGGAGAGTTCTGAGGGGCATGGATGGAGGGGAAGGAAATACCATAGTTTAGGTTTACTGTCTGCAAGTATAGAAGTTGTACATAAAAAAAATCAAAAAAATGCACAGTTTCCCCAGGCAGGGTGGTACAGGCCTTTATTCCCAGCACTTGGGAGACAGGAAACAGCATTGCTGTGAGTTCCTGGCCAGCCTGAGACTACAGTGAACACCAGGTCACCCTGGGCTAGAGTGAGACACTACCTCAAAAAAAAAAAAAAAAAAAAAAAGAAAAGAAAGAAAAAAAGAAAGAAAAGGTCTTGAACTTACCTGAAATTTCAACCAGTCCTGTTAGCAAGTTATTTCCTCCTGTCAGCAAGTTCTCAGGTGAGGATGGCGGGAAGAGCAGCCAGTTGACACAGCTTTCAGGATGCTAAAAAAGGGAAGTGAAGTGAGGCAGGCTGGCTTCCAGAAAGGCCTTTATACTCCTCCACCAAGGTCACATGATTGCCAGCCAATCACATGTGATTCAATTATCTCTGTGAAGACTGGTTCTCAAACTCTTGCTGATCCTCCTACCTCTCCCTCCCAGGTGCTGGGATTAAAGACATGTGACACCACACCCTGCTTGGAACACCCTCATTCTTACCTTACAAAAACACAGTTGAAAGATTGGCCTGTGTGTCAAATTGAGGCGAACACTTTAATGGGAAAAGGAGGGACTGATTCAAAGGGGAAACGTGCATAGCATTGTGGCACATACTTTTGATTGCAGCACTTTGGAGGTTAAGGTAGGAGGAGGACTGTGAGTATGAGGCCAGACAGATGTTGTCTCCCAGACAGAGCCCTGTTGCTACCATTTCCTAGCTTCCTGGGAAGTACAAAGGTCAGGCCCTGGCTGTCAGTGGCATCCTGGAGCTAGTCCCTCAGGCACTGTGGCAACAAATCTGCCCTTAAGAGAATGATGGGTCAAGAGCCAGAGCTTCAGTCCCATCAGGATGGTGAGGTTGCTTATCAAATTCCTGGCAGAGGCTAGATGGACCACTCTCCATCCCAACATCAGTGTCCTGATGAGAAGACCCAACCCAGCCTGCAACATGTCACAAATTCAATAATCTGACATCTAGTAGGTGTTTGAGCTCCTCCAAGACACTTACTGATTCATGTGGAGCTGCCATACTATCCACTGGTGAAGCACACAGCCTGAGACTACAGTGAACTTCAGGTCACCCTGGACTTGAGTGAGACACTACCTCAAAAGAAAAAAAAAAAAAAAAGAAAAGAAAAAAAGAAAAAAAGAAAGAAAAAAGGAAAAAAAGAAAAGAAAGGGTCAGGGTTTTGTCTTGAACTTACCTGAAATTTCAATCCATCCTGTAATCAAGTTATTTCCTCCTGTCAGCAAGTTCTCAGGCAAGGATGGGTGGGAAGGGCAGCCAGTTGACACAGCTTTCAGGATCCTAGAGGAAAGGGAAGTGAGGCAGGCTGGCCTCCAGAAGGGCCTTTATACTGTCTCCACCATTGTCACATACTTGCCTCTGCCAATCACATGTGATTCAATTATCTCTAAGAAGACTGGTTCTCAATTCCGACAACTTCCTCCTCCCCAGCCTGTAATGTATGTGCTACTTTGGCTTAATGGCACTCTAGCAACTGAACTACATCCCAGAAGCTTCTGAATGTATGTTTTTGAGCAAGTTCAGAACTGAAGTAACGTCAGGAAGCATCGTCTCAAATAGTCGTATACAATTGGATGGGCTTCACTCAGAATACTTGAAAACTGAATCAACTGCAGCCATGTGACTGACAGCGAATTCTTCATCTTTTTTTTTTTTTTTCCAGGTAGGGCGTCACTCTAGCTAAGCCTGGCCTGGAATTCACTATGTAGTCTCAGGGTGGCCTCAAACTCTTGGTGATCCTCCTACTTCTCGCCCCCCCCATTCTGGGATTAAAGACTTGTGCCACCACATCCTGCTTGGAACACCCTCATTCTTACCTTACAGAAACACCATTAAAAGATTGGCCTGTGTGTCAAAATGAGGCAAACACTCCAATGGTGACCTTTGGCTGTAGTTTTTGCTCTGTGTGTGCTGTGGTGGCTGGTTGGCTTTTGCTCTCTCTGCCTGGTTGGCCCTGAAGAGCAGGCTGCTTCTCTTGCTGATTTATGGAACTTCCCCTGGATCTGTAAGCTTCAATAAATAATATCCCTTCCTCCATAACTGTGCCTGGTCTGGAAGTTCATCTCAGCGAACCTGAAGCTGTCTGCAACAGTAAAGTGGTACCAGGAGTGGGGTGAGATGAACCTGACCGTGTGGATATTCATCTTTTGGAACCTTTGTTTTGGAGGAATGGGCATGGACTTGGTGCTTGCAACTGAAGATGCCTTCTGGAGTGGTAAGCCAAGTTTTATGGACTATTCTGATGAGAGTTTGAGAATGCTAAGTGCAGATAGTACTGAACTTCGAGGGCTTGGCTTATGAGGTTTCTAAGGGGAAGGAAAGACTGCAGAGGACTTTGTGTTGGAACTGGGCTACTGGCATAAGGGATGGCTACGTTCTTCTGCTATCCAGGCCCAGAAAGTTTGATCAAGGTTAAATTTGTAATGGACTGATGTGCTTGGCTAAAGATATCGGACTGAGATTTTAAGATTTTGAGTTGGAAAACCTGAAGCAAGCTAAAAGTAGAGGCACTGAGACTGGTTAAGCTGCTATTGTTGACACATTAGCAATCTTAAGGAAGGTGGAAGGGAAGGTGGCCTGACTTGATTTACATTAAAACAATGGAGAGGATGCCTGAGGAAAGACTGTTAAAAATGCAAACTCTTTGGAAAAAGAGTTGACTGGAGAAGGAACCTGCTTTTCAAGGCTATGGTTTATTTTGTCCCTGGATTTAGAATATGGCTGTGTCCTGCACACCTGGTATTAGTTTTGGAAATATGAAAAATGCATAGAATGGTCATGAGTTGCACATGGTTCCAGGAGCAGCTGCTGCTGAGATCTGCGGCATAAAGCAGGGCATGAAGACCCTCAGGAATAGGCTGGAAGAGCCTTTTTGGAAGATGGACCGTGGGTTTGCATGGAGACCTGAAGATGTTTTGGATATACCAGGACTGTGCAAAAGGGCTACCATGGAGTGCAGTGTTGGCATGTTATGAAAGTTTTCCCTGGAGACTCTGCCCAGCTGGAGGGACGGGAGGAAAAAACCTGGAGACTGTCAGTCTCTGGTTATATTGAACTTGAACTGCAGAAGTTTGATGACTGTTGATATTGGTTGAGTTTACATTATTCTAGTCTCTCCTTGCTATGCCTTATACCAGTTAAAAATGTTTACTCTGTGCCCTGACATGTTGAAAGTATTTAACTTGTTTGATTTTACAGGACTCACTATCTTAAGTTGATCAAGACTGTGAAAACCTTTGAAATTGGATTGAGTACAATTTACAATCTGTGATAGTTATAAATCTATTAGGGGCCAGGAGCTAAATATAGAGCAGGTGGGGGCCCCAATGTGGTTTAGTTTGAATATATGTCCCCCAATATGGATTCAATGTTTTATTGCTTTATAGTTTGGGGATCTGGGGCTCACCTTGCTAGAGGCCAGGTCACTGGCTGGTCTTAAGGTGTGATGATGGGTTTGAGATTCCATTGTAAAGATATGCAAATGTGGATCTGAGGCCCTGAGGAGTTCCTGAAGTCTGCTGTGTGACCTTTTTTGGCTGTAGGTTTGCTCCCTCCAGCCTTCTACTGTGGTGGCTGGTTGGCTTTTGCATTCTTGCCATTTCCCACCAGAGCATCTGTTCTGGTTTGATTATGGAACTCCCCATAATCTGTAAGTGTTCTGAGAGCTAATATCCCTTCCCCATCTGATGACATGGTCTGGAAACCTCCTCTTTGCGAACCTCTTGTTGTCTGGTGGGCTTCTGGGCATTATAGCCAGCTGTTCCCTTGCCAGTGTCTGGCACACTCTCTGGTTGCTGTTGTCACCTTGGAGGTTAAGTTGGGGGCTAATGGGCATTATGCTCATGCCATGAGGCCTGCCATCATGTTGCTGCTTCCCCCCTGAGCCTGTGTTGTGAATAAACCCTCTTTCATCCCATCACTGTCATTGCCTTAGTGGAGCCTTTCTCCTTAAGGACCTGATGATTCCTGACAAACCTGGTCCACCCACACTGCTTTTAGTCGAATTTCTGCCAGCAACCTGACTATCCTGATGGAACTGCATCCATCCCGCTCACCTTGACTCATCATGAACTCAGACCATTTGGCAACCAGCCAGAAACAGAGGTGCATGCCAATGAGGGTACTCTCAATTCAGGGCCTGGTGTGCGGTCTGACCTTGAACAGCATAGGTGGACGCGGAGGTGTTGGATGGCAGGCAGAAGACGCAGCCTGCCAAGGGTCTGCTTTTTGCTGGAGTAAGCACTCGGGGACTTATGGATTGCGCCCCTAAGTCTCCAAGATGCAGCTTCACTTGGGATCTGGGAGCCTCAGGACCTCAGGGGTGGTCTGAAAAGGCCCTGTGGAGCTTGCCCAATATGGCACTGAGACAGGCTGCTTTTTCCAAAAAAAAAGGCTTGACCTTGGGATGTTGGGGGCTGGGGACCTGGCCAGAGGGGGAGCGGGGTGCCCAGGCAGGGACACCAAAGGACAACCTAATTGCTGCAGGGCCTTGCCTGGGGGCAGGGCAAGAGCCTGGGCTGGGAGCCTGAAACCGCTGTTTGCCAGGGCCTCTCCTTTACAGGAGGATCACCCTCCTGAAAGGTGCCTCCTCCAGGCATCCACCGCTGCCTGCACTTCCTGGCTGCCTGTTTTCAAGGAATTCTGAAGGGAGCCTTCTAGATGCAACTGATTCCTGTTCTGGGAATGAACAGGGGAACTACGCGGATGGACCTGGCTTGCTCCAGGCTCACCTGTTCCCCTCCGTGGGTCCTGCACATGGGCCCTCCAAGGCTTCCACACCTCCAGCACATGCCTGCCACATTGCCACCTTCCTGGCGGTGGAGATATTCCCCGGATGCTCCCCTCCCTCTGTGCAAAAGAGCCGGCTCAGCAGGTATGTGAGCACGGGAGCGCGTGCACACGAGTGTGTGTGAATGTGTGTGTTCGAGTGTGTGTGTGTGTGTCTTTGGGGCCTGGGGCTTGGGAGCTCTCTCTTTCTCCCTTTGGCTCTGTGTGTCACACCTCAGGGTGGGGGGCAGAGGGCGCTCCAGCACACCTGACTACATCCTCCCCAACTCCCTCACCCTTCCTCCAGGGACCACAGACTTCCCGCCCCTCTGGGCCTGGTGGCGGTCAAGGTCAGGGAAGAAGTGGGCTCCAGGGCCCTCTTGTGGGCACAGGTGACCTAGTCACGGAGGGTTGCAGCTGAAGTGGAGACATTTGCTGCACACACAGCTCACGTAGCTGTTGTGGGAAACCAGAGATTCTGTCATAGAACCTCGCACGTCTTGAGGGAGGGCCGAGGAATCGAGGTGGCCAGGAGCAATGCCCTGTGGAGGCGTGCGACGTGGGACCCTTTGAGGAGAAGAAAGGGCATTTTTGAGGGAGGGTCCTTAGACCTGAGGAGTCTCGCTGAGCTGAGGAGAGGTGTGCTCAGGCAGGCCAGGGCCAGGGGTGGAGGAGCAGGGGGGAAATGGCAGGGAGCTACCTTGAGCCAGGAACTCTGGTTGGAAGGAAGTGGCTCCCACCTGTTAGGGCTCATCCTGTGCTGGGGAGGAGCCCGGCGTGTGCATCTAACATCCCCTGTGGCCAAGGGCTGGGTGTGGACTGCGGTTTCAGAAGTGGCTTGACACAGCAGCTGAGGAGCTACCCTTTTACCCGGCGCTTGCTTCTTCTGCTCAGGCCCCTTGTGGCCCTCCACTGGGGGTATTGCCTTCAGGGGCTTGGTTTTGCGCCATGGATGGCAGCAGCACTTCCCCGGGAAGCCAGACGCAGGAGGGTGGTTTGGCAGCACTTGAGAAGGATGCACTCCTAGCAGCTTTCCACGGAATCCTTACCCAGGGATCACCGAGAGAAAGGCTGGCCAGAGAACATGGAGTCCCAGAGCCTCACATACACACCTGGTTTCAGAACCAACGAAGTCGACAGAAGAGGCAGAGCCTACACTTTCATGGAGGCCATTGTGCCCAAGAGCCTGGCCTGCCCCAGGGGTGCCTGGGGCCAGGGACACCAGGAGGCACCCATGGAGAAATGAGAAGGCAGCACACCCGCATAGCTCTGGCTCAAACTAGGATTCTGATGGAAGCCTTTCAGAGGAATCGGTTCCCTGGCATTGCTGCCAGGGAAGAACTGGCCTGAAAGACAGGGCTCCCCAGGACCAGGATACAGATCTGGTTTCAGAACCGCCGAGCACGCCACCCAGACCACGAAGCCCCGAAAGTGACGATGCCAGCCACACCCGCAGCGTCTCTGCCTCTGCCTCTGCCCCTACTCCAGCCAGCAGAGTCGCCTCAGGCTTTGACTCCAGCTCTGGCTCCCGCTCAGCCTCCACTTCAGCTGCTGCCTGGCTGATCTTCCCCAGGGCCAGCGCTCCCAACTCCATGCAACGAGTGGGGACCTCCACCACATATGCACCCCTTTGGAGCTCTCGCAATTTGACTAAGCTTATGTCGCTCGCTCCACATCACCACCCAGCAAGAGCTTTGAGGAGGGAGCCAGTTGGGTCCTCCAGGACCCCGACAGGGGAAAGAGGTGTGAGCCAGCGGCACCCAGGGGGGACAATCAGAGTGAACATTACACTCCGTTTTGTGGAAAGCATCTGTGGTGGTTTGATTCTGGTGTCCCCATAAACTTAAGTATTCTGAATGCTGGTCTTCCCATCTGATGGCATTTGGAAATTAAAGCCTCCTGGAGGCGGTGTATTGTTGGGGGTGGGCTAATGGGCATTATAGCCAGCTTGCCCTTGCCAGTGTTTGGCACACTCTCTGGTTGCTGTTGTCCACCTTATGTTGAGCAGAGGGTGACGTCCACCTTCTGCTCATGCCATCGTTTTGCCTGCCATCATGGAGCTTTCCCCTTAAGCCTGTAAGCCAAAATAAACCTCTTTTTCCCCACAAGCTGCTTTTAGTTGGGTGATTTCTGCCAGCCATGCGAACCTGACTGCAACAGCATCCACCCCGCTCACCGTGGGGTGGTCTGAACTCAGACCATTCAGCAACCAGCCATAGAAACAGAGAGTGCATGCCAATGAGGGTACTCTCAATTCAGGGCCTGG
>JAEOAD010002155.1:0-29938 GCA_036365145.1 Orientallactaga sibirica | reverse complement strand
TTTGTTTTCTAAACAAACTACTTTAGAAATGAAGCGATGCTTACCACTTTGTACACATCTTCTAGATTACACTAACTAGAAATGTTTCAAGTTGCTGCACTAAACCTTCTTCAGAGGTGCTAACCGATTCCACAACCGAACTAATTTATTTCACACAGCATAGTTCATAATGAAGATGTATGTTTTCTAAACAAACTGCTTTAGAAATGAAGCGATACTACTAAGTTGTACATGTTGTTAGACTACACTAGCTAGAAAAGCTTGAACTTGCTGAACAAACCTTCTTCGTAGGAAAGAACTGATTCCTAGAACCGAATTCATTTATTTCGTTACAGTACAGTGTTCTGCAATGAAGATGTTTGTTTTCTAAAGAAACTACTTTAGAAATGAAGCTAAACTAGTAAGTTGTACATCTTGTTAGACTACAAAACAAGGAAGGTTTGAAGTTGCTGCACTAACCTTCTTCTCAGAGGGAAAGCAACTGATTCCTAGAACCGAACTAGCTTATTTCACACAGTACAGTGTTCGCAATGAAGATGTTTGTTTTCTAAACAAACTACTTTGAAATGAAGCAATACTAGTAATTTGTACATCTTCAGATTACACTAAGTAGAAATGTTTGGTTGATGCACTAAACCTTCTTCATAGGAAAGCAACTGATTCCTAGAACCAAACTAGCTTATTTCACAGTACAGCAAGTTCGGCAACAAGATGTTTGTTTTCTAAACAAACTACTTTAGAAATGAAGCGATACTACTAATTTGTACACATCTTGTTAGATTACACTTAACTAGAAAATGTTTGAAGTTGCTGCACTAAACCTTCTTCGTAGAGGAAAGCAACTGATTCATACAACCTAACTAATTTATTTCACACAGTACAGTTCTTGGGCAATGAAGATGTATGTTTTCTAAAACGAACTGTTTAGAAATGAAGTGAAACTACTGTTGTACATCTTGTTAGCCTACACTAACAAGAAAGTTTGAACTTGCTGCACTAAACCTTCTTCGAGGAAAGAAACTGGATCCTAGAACCGAACTAGCTTATTTCACACAGTACAGTGTTCGAAATGAAGATGCTTTGTTTTCAAAGAAACTACTTTAGAAATGAAGTGAAACTAGTAAGTTGTACATCTTGTTAGACTACACAAACAAGGAAGGTTTGAAGTTGCTGCACTTAACCCTTCTTCATAGGAAAGCAACTGATTCCTAGAACCGAACTAACTTATTTCACACAGTACAGTGTTCGCAATGAAGATGTTTGTTTTCTAAACAAACTACTTTAGAAATGAAGCGAAACTACTAATTTGTACATCTTCTTAGATTACACTAACTAGAAATGTTTGAACTTGCTGCACTAAACCTTCTTCAGAGGAAAGCAACTGATTCCTAGAACCAACTAGCTTATTTCACAAAGTACAGTGTTTGGAAATGAAGATGTTTGTTTTCTAAAGAAACTACTTTAGAAATGAAGAAACTAGTAAGCTGTACATCTTGTTAGACTACACAAACAAGGAAGGTTTGAAGTTGCTGCACTAAACCTTCTTCATAGGAAAGCAAAAAAGATTCCTAGAACCTAACTAGCTTATTTCACACAGTACAGTGTTCAGCAAATGAAGAGATTTGTTTTCTAAACAAACAACTTTAGAAATGAAGCGATACTACTAATTTGTAAATCTTCTTAGATTATACACTAACTAGAAATGTTTGTAGTTGCTGCACTAAACCTTCTACATAGGAAAGCAACTGATTCCTAGAACCTAACTAGCTTATTTCACACAGTACAGTTTTCGCAATGAAGATGTTTGTTTTCTAAACAAACTACTTTTAGAAATGAAGCTAAACTAGTAATTTGTACATCTTGTTAGATTACACAAACAAGGAAGGCTTGAGTTGCTGCACTTAACCTTCTTCAGAGAAAGCAAATGATTCCTAGAACCCAACTAGCTTATTTCACACAGTACAGTGTTCGGTAATGAAGATGTTTGTTTTCAAACAAACTACTTTTTAGAAATGAAGGATACTACTAATTTGTACATCTTCTTAGATTACACTACCTAGAAATGTTTGAAGTTGTTGCACTAAACCTCCTCTTCAGAGGAAAGCAAGTGATTCCTAGAACCGAACTAGCTTATTTCACACATTACAGTGTTCGGGCAATGAAGATGTTTGTTTTCTAAAGAAACTACTTTAGAAATGAAGCTAAACTAGTAAGTTGTACATCTTGTTAGACTACACAAACAAGGAAGGTTTGAACTTGCTGCACTAAACCTTCTTCAGAGGGAAAGCAACTGATTCCTAGAACCGAACTAGCTTATTTCACACAGTACAGTGTTCGCAATGAAGATGTTTGGTTTCTAAAGGAACTGCTTTAGAAATGAAGTGAAACTACTAAGTTGTACATCTTGTTAGATTACACTAACTAGAAAAAAGTTTGAACTTGTTGCACCAAACCTTCTTCAGGGAAAGCAACTGATTCCTGTAACTTAACTAGCTTATTTCACACAGTACAGTGTTAGGCAATGAAGATGTTTGTTTTCCAAAGAAACTACTTTAGAAATGAAGCAAAAACTAGTAAGTTGTACATCTTGTTAGATTACACAAACAAGGAAGGTTTGAGGTTGCTGCACTTAACCTTCTTTGTAGGAAAGCAACTGATTCCTAGAACCTAACTAGCTTATTTCACACAGTACAGTGTTCGGCAATGAAGATGTTTGTTTTCTAAACAAACTACTTTAGAAATGAAGGATACTACTAATTTGTACATCTTCTTAGATTACACTAACTGGAAATGTTTGAAGTCGCTGCACTAAACCTTCTTCGTAGGAATGCAAGTGATTCCTAGAACCGAACTAGCTTATTTCACACAGTACAGTGTTCAGCAATGAAGATGTTTGTTTTCTAAAGAAACTACTTTAGAAATGAAGCGAAACTAGTAAGTTGTACATCTTGTTAGACTACACAATCAAGAAAGGTTTGAAGTTACTGCACTAAACCTTCTTCAGAGGGAAAGCAACTGATTCCTAGAACCGAACTGGCTTATTTCACACAGTACAGTGTTCGGCAATGAAGATATTTGTTTTCTAAACAAACAACTTTAGAAATGAAGCTATACTACTAATTTGTACATCTTCTTAGATTACACTAACTAGAAAATGTTTGAAGTTGCTGCACTAAACCTTCTTCTGAGGGAAAGCAACTGATTCCTACAGCCGAACTAACTCATTTCACACAGTACAGTTTTCAGCAATGAAGATGTATGTTTTCTAAACGAAATGCTTTAGAAATGAAGCGAAACTAGTAAGTTGTACATCTTGTTAGCCTACACAAAACAAGGAAGGTTTGAAGTTGCTGCACTAAACCTTCTTCAGAGGAAAGCAAATGATTCCTAGAACCGAAATAGCTTATTTCACACACAGTACAGTTTTCGGAAATGAAGATGTATGTTTTCTAAACAAACTGCTTTAGAAATGAAGTGAAACTACTAATTTGTACATCTTTCTTAGATTACACAACTAGAAAATTTGAACTTGCTGCACTTAACCTTCTTCAGAGGAAAGCAACTGATTCCTAGAACCGAACTAGCTTATTTCACACAGTACAGTGTTCGGCAATGAAGATGTTTGTTTTTCAAAGAAACTACTTTAGAAATGAAGCTAACTACTAATTTGTACATCTTGTTAAACTACACAAACAAGGAAGGTTTGAAGTTGCTGCACTTAACCTTCTTCAGAGGAAAGCAACTGATTCCTAAGAACCGAATCTAACTTATATTTCACACAGTACAGTTTTCACAATGATGATGTTTGTTTTCAAAGAAACTACTTTAGAAATGAAGTGAAACTAGTAAGTTGTACATCTTGTTAGACTACACAAACAAGGAAGGTTTGAAGTTGCTGCATTTAACCTTCTTTAGAGAAAGCAAATGATTCCTAGAACCTAACTAACTTATTTCACACAGCACAGTTTCATAATGAAGATGTTTGTTTCCTAAAGAAACTGCTTTAGAAATGAAGCGATACTACTAATTGTACAGCTTGTTAGATTACACTAACAAGAAATGTTTGAAGTTGCTGCACTAAACCTTCTTCATAGGAAAGCAAATGATTCCTAGAACCTAACTAGCTTATTTCACACAGTACAGTGTTCGGCAATGAAGATGTTTGTTTTCTAAAGAAACTACTTTAGAAATGAAGCAAAACTAGTAAGTTGTACATCTTGTTAGACTACACAAACAAGGAAGGCTTGAAGTTGCTGCACTTAACCTTCTTCAGAGGAAAGCAACTGATTCCTAGAACCCAACTAACTTATTTCACACAGTACAGTGTTCGGCAATGAAGATGTTTGTTTTCTAAAGAAACTACTTTAGAAATGAAGTGAAACTAGTAATTTGTACATCTTGTTAGATTACACAAACAAGAAAGGTTTGAAGTTGCTGCACTAAACCTTCTTCGTAGGAAAGCAAATGATTCCTAGAACCGAACTAGCTTATTTCACACAGTACAGTTTTCGGTAATGAAGATGTTTGTTTTCTAAACAAACTACTTTAGAAATGAAGGATACTACTAATTTGTACATCTTGTTAGATTACACTAACTATAAATGTTTGAAGTTGCTGCACTAAACCTTCTTCGTAGGAAAGCAACTGATTCCTAGAACCGAACTAACTTATTTCACACAGTACAGTGTTCGCAATGAAGATGTTTGTTTTCTAAACAAACTACTTTAGAAATGAAGCGAAACTAGTAAGTTGTACATCTTGTTAGACTACACAATCTAGGAAGGTTTGAAGTTGCTGCACTAAACCTTCTTCGAAAAGCAACTGATTCCTAGAACCTAACTAGCTTATTTCACACAGTACAGTGTTCAGCAATGAAGATGTTTGTTTTCTAAACAAACTACTTTAGAAATGAAGCGAAACTAGTAAGTTGTACATCTTGTTAGATTACACAAAACAAGAAAGGTTTGAAGTTGCTGCACTTAACCTTCTTCAGAGAAAGCAACTGATTCCTAGAACCGAACTAGCTTATTTCACACAGTACAGTGTTCGCAATGAAGATGTTGGTTTTCTAAACAAACTACTTTAGAAATGAAGCGAAACTACTAATTTGTACATCTTGTTAGATTACACTAACTAGAAATGTTTGAACTTGCTGCACTAAACCTTCTTCGTAGGAAAGCAACTGATTCATAAGAACCGAACTAATTTATTTCACACAGTACAGTTTTCGCAATGAAGATGTTTGTTTTCTAAACAAACTGCTTTAGAAAATGAAGTGAAACTACTAAGTTGTACATCTTGTTAGATTACACTAACTAGAAAAAGTTTGAACTTGCTGCACTAAACCTTCTTCAGAGGAAAGAAACTGATTCCTAGAACCGAACTAGCTTATTTCACAGTACAGTGTTCGCAATGAAGATGTTTGTTTTCTAAAGAAACTACTTTAGAAATGAAGCGAAACTAGTAAGTTGTACATCTTGTTAGATTACACAAACAAGGAAGGTTTGAAGTTGCTGCACTTAACCTTCTTCATAGGGAAAGCAACTGATTCTCTAAACCTAACTAACTTATTTCACACAGTACAGTGTTCGCAATGAAGATGTTTGTTTTCTAAAGAAACTACTTTAGAAATGAAGTGAAACTACTAATTTGTACATCTTGTTAGATTACACTAACTAGAAAAGTTTGAACTTGCTGCACTAAACCTTCTTCGTAGGAAAGCAACTGATTCCTAGAACCGAACTAGCTTATTTCACACAGTACAGTGTTCGAAATGAAGATGTTTGTTTTCTAAAGAAACTACTTTAGAAATGAAGTGAAACTAGTAAGTTGTACATCTTGTTAGACTACACAAACAAGGAAGGTTTGAAGTTGCTGCACTTAACCTTCTTCATAGGAAAGCAACTGATTCCTAGAACCGAACTAGCTTATTTCACACAGTACAGTGTTAGGCAATGAAGATGTTTGTTTTCTAAAGAAACTACTTTAGAAATGAAGCGATACTACTAATTTGTACATCTTGTTAGATTACACTAACTAGAAATGTTTGAAGTTGCTGCACTAAACCTTCTTCGTAGGAAAGCAAGTGATTCCTAGAACCGAACTAGCTTATTTCACACAGTACAGTGTTCGCAATGAAGATGTTTGTTTTCTAAAGAAACTACTTTAGAAATGAAGCGAAACTAGTAAGTTGTACATCTTGTTAGACTACACAAACAAGGAAGGTTTGAAGTTGCTGCACTAAACCTTCTTCAGAGGAAAGCAACTGATTCCTAGAACCGAACTAGCTTATTTCACACAGTACAGTGTTCGGTAATGAAGATGTTTGTTTTCTAAACAAACTGCTTTAGAAATGAAGCGATACTACTAATTTGTACATCTTCTTAGATTACACTAACTAGAAATGTTTGAACTTGCTGCACTAAACCTTCTTCGTAGGGAAAGCAACTGATTCCTAGAACCGAATTAACTTATTTCACACAGTACAGTGTTCGGCAATGAAGATGTTTGTTTTCTAAACAAACTACTTTAGAAATGAAGCGAAACTAGTAAGTTGTACATCTTGTTAGACTACACAAACAAGGAAGGTTTGAACTTGCTGCACTTAACCTTCTTCGTAGGAAAGCAACTGATTCCTAGAACCCAACTAGCTTATTTCACACAGTACAGTGTTCAGCAATGAAGATGTTTGTTTTCTAAAGAAACTACTTTAGAAATGAAGTGAAACTACTAATTTGTACATCTTGTTAGATTACACTAACTAGAAAAGTTTGAACTTGCTGCACTAAACCTTCTTCGAGGAAAGCAACTGATTCCTAGAACCGAACTAGCTTATTTCACACAGTACAGTGTTCGGCAATGAAGATGTTTGTTTTCTAAAGAAACTACTTTAGAAATGAAGCGAAACTAGTAAGTTGTACATCTTGTTAGACTACACAAACAAGGAAGGTTTGAAGTTGCTGCACTTAACCTTCTTCGTAGGGAAAGCAACTGATTCCTAGAACCGAACTAACTTATTTCACACAGTACAGTGTTCGGCAATGAAGATGTTTGTTTTCTAAAGAAACTGCTTTAGAAATGAAGTGAAACTACTAAGTTGTACATCTTGTTAGATTACACTAACTAGAAAAGTTTGAACTTGCTGCACTAAACCTTCTCTCAGAGGAAAGCAACTGATTCCTAGAACCGAACTAGCTTATTTCACACAGTACAGTGTTCGAAATGAAGATGTTTGTTTTCTAAAGAAACTACTTTAGAAATGAAGTGAAACTAGTAAGTTGTACATCTTGTTAGACTACACAAACTAAGAAAGGTTTGAAGTTGCTGCACTAAACCTTCTTCGTAGGAAAAGCAACTGATTCCTAGAACCGAACTAGCTTATTTCACACAGTACAGTGTTCGCAATGAAGATGTTTGTTTTCTAAACAAACTACTTTAGAAATGAAGCGATACTACTAATTTGTACATCTTGTTAGATTACACTAACTAGAAAAGTTTGAACTTGCTGCACTAAACCTTCTTCGTAGGAAAGCAACTGATTCCTAGAACCAACTAGCTTATTTCACACAGTACAGTGTTCGGCAATGAAGATGTTTGTTTTCTAAAGAAACTACTTTAGAAATGAAGCGAAACTAGTAAGTTGTACATCTTGTTAGACTACACAAACAAGGAAGGTTTGAACTTGCTGCACTAAACCTTCTTCGTGAGGAAAGCAACTGATTCCTAGAACCGAACTAGCTTATTTCACACAGTACATTTTTCGGCAATGAAGATGTATGTTTTCTAAACAAACTGCTTTAGAAATGAAGTGAAACTACGAAGTTGTACATCTTTCTAGATTACACTAACTAGAAAATTTGAACTTGCTGCACTAAACCTTCTTCGTAGGAAAGCAACTGATTCCTAGAACCGAACTAGCTTATTTCACACAGTACAGTGTTCGCAATGAAGATGTTTGTTTTCTAAAGAAACTACTTTAGAAATGAAGCGAAACTAGTAAGTTGTACATCTTGTTAAAACACAAACAAGGAAGGTTTGAAGTTGCTGCACTTAACCTTCTTCAGAGGGGAAAGCAACTGATTCCTAGAACCGAACTAACTTATTTCACACAGTACAGTTTCGCAATGAAGATGTTTGTTTTCTAAAGAAACTACTTTAGAAATGAAGCGAAACTAGTAAGTTGTACATCTTGTTAGACTACACAAACAAGGAAGGTTTGAAGTTGCTGCATTTAACCCTTCTTTGTAGGAAAGCAACTGATTCCTACAACCAACTAACTTATTTCACACAGTACAGTGTTCAGCAATGAAGATGTTTGTTTCCTAAAGAAACTACTTTAGAAATGAAGCGATACTACTAATTTGTACATCTTCTTAGATTACACTAACTAGAAATGTTTGAAGTTGCTGCACTAAACCTTCTTCGTAGGGAAAGCAACTGATTCCTAGAACCGAATTAACTTATTTCACACAGTACAGTGTTCGACAATGAAGATGTTTGTTTTCTAAAGAAACTACTTTAGAAATGAAGCAAATACTAGTAAGTTGTACATCTTGTTAGACTACACAAACAAGGAAAGCTTGAAGTTGCTGCACTAAACCTTCTTCGTAGGGAAAGCAACTGATTCCTAGAACCGAACTAACTTATTTCACACAGTACAGTTTTCGGCAATGAAGATGTTTGTTTTCTAAAGAAACTACTTTAGAAATGAAGTGAAACTAGTAAGTTGTACATCTTGTTAGACTACACAAACAAGGAAGGTTTGAACTTGCTGCACTAAACCTTCTTCGTAGGAAAGCAAATGATTCCTAGAACCGAACTAGCTTATTTCACACAGTACAGTGTTCGGCAATGAAGATGTTTGTTTTCTAAAGAAACTGCTTTAGAAATGAAGCGAAACTACTAATTTGTACATCTTGTTAGATTACACTAACTAGAAATGTTTGAAGTTGCTGCACTAAACCTTCTTCGTAGGAAAGCAACTGATTCCTAGAACCGAACTAACTTATTTCACACAGTACAGTTTTCGCAATGAAGATGTATGTTTTCTAAACAAACTGCTTTAGAAATGAAGCGAAACTAGTAAGTTGTACATCTTGTTAGACTACACAAACTAGAAAGGTTTGAAGTTGCTGCACTAAACCTTCTTCAGAGGAAAGCAACTGATTCCTAGAACCGAACTAGCTTATTTCACACAGTATACAGTGTTCGGCAATGAAGATGTTTGTTTTCAAAAGAAACTACTTTAGAAATGAAGCGAAACTAGTAAGTTGTACATCTTGTTAGACTACACAAACAAGGAAGGTTTGAAGTTGCTGCACTTAACCTTCTTCATAGGAAAGCAACTGATTCCTAGAACCGAACTAGCTTATTTCACACAGTACAGTGTTCGGCAATGAAGATGTTTCTTTTCTAAACAAACTACTTTAGAAATGAAGCGATACTACTAATTTGTACATCTTCTTAGATTACACTAACTAGAAATGTTTGAAGTTGCTGCACTAAACCTTCTTCGTAGGAAAGCAACTGATTCCTACAACCGAACTAACTTATTTCACACAGTACAGTTTTCGACAATGAAGATGTATGTTTTCTAAACAAACTGCTTTAGAAATGAAGTGAAACTACTAAGTTGTACATCTTGTTAGACTACACTAACTAGAAAAGTTTGAACTTGCTGCACTAAACCTTCTTCAGAGGAAAGCAACTGATTACTAGAACCTAACTAGCTTATTTCACACAGTACAGTGTTCGGCAATGAAGATGTTTGTTTTCTAAAGAAACTACTTTAGAAATGAAGCGAAACTAGTAAGTTGTACATCTTGTTAGACTACACAAACAAGGAAGGTTTGAAGTTGCTGCACTTAACCTTCTTCGTAGGAAAGCAACTGATTCCTAGAAACTAACTAACTTATTTCACACAGTACAGTGTTCGGCAATGAAGATGTTTGTTTTCTAAAGAAACTGCTTTAGAAATGAAGTGAAACTACTAAGTTGTACATCTTGTTAGATTACACTAACTAGAAAAAGTTTGAACTTGCTGCACTAAACCTTCTTTCGTAGGAAAGCAACTGATTCCTAGAACCGAACTAGCTTATTTCACACAGTACAGTGTTCGGCAATGAAGATGTTTGTTTTCTAAAGAAACTACTTTAGAAATGAAGTGAAACTAGTAAGTTGTACATCTTGTTAGACTACACAAACTAGGAAAGGTTTGAACTTGCTGCACTTAACCTTCTTCGTAGGAAAGCAACTGATTCCTAGAACCGAACTAGCTTATTTCACACAGTACAGTGTTCTGCAATGAAGATGTTTGTTTTCTAAACAAACTACTTTAGAAATGAAGCGAAACTACTAATTTGTACATCTTGTTAGATTACACTAACTAGAAATGTTTGAACTTGCTGCACTAAACCTTCTTCAGAGGAAAGCAACTGATTCCTAGAACCGAACTAGCTTATTTCACACAGTACAGTGTTCGCAATGAAGATGTTTGTTTTCTAAAGAAACTACTTTAGAAATGAAGCGAAACTTGTAAGTTGTACATCTTGTTAGACACACAAACAAGGAAGGTTTGAAGTTGCTGCACTAAACCTTCTTCGTAGGGAAAGCAACTGATTCCTAGAACCGAACTAACTTATTTCACACAGTACAGTGTTCGGCAATGAAGATGTTTGTTTTCTAAACAAACTACTTTAGAAATGAAGTGAAACTACTAATTTGTACATCTTGTTAGATTACACTAACTAGAAAGGTTTGAAGTTGCTGCACTAAACCTTCTTCGTAGGAAAGCAACTGATTCCTAGAACCGAACTAACTTATTTCACACAGTACAGTGTTCGGCAATGAAGATGTTTGTTTTCTAAACAAACTGCTTTAGAAATGAAGCGAAACTAGTAATTTGTACATCTTGTTAGATTACACAAACAAGAAAGGTTTGAAGTTGCTGCACTAAACCTTCTTCTCGTAGGGAAAGCAACTGATTCCTAGAAATGAACTAGCTTATTTCACACAGTACAGTGTTCGTCAATGAAGATGTTTGTTTTCTAAACAAACTACTTTAGAAATGAAGTGAAACTACTAAGTTGTACATCTTGTTAGACTACACTAACTAGAAAAGGTTTGAACTTGCTGCACTAAACCTTCTTCGTAGGAAAGCAACTGATTCCTAGAACCGAACTAGCTTATTTCACACAGTACAGTGTTCGCAATGAAGATGTTTGTTTTCTAAACAAACTACTTTAGAAATGAAGCGAAACTAGTAATTTGTACATCTTGTTAGATTACACAAACAAGGAAGGTTTGAAGTTGCTGCACTAAACCTTCTTCGTAGGAAAGCAACTGATTCCTAGAACCGAACTAACTTATTTCACACAGTACAGTGTTCGCAATGAAGATGTTTGTTTTCTAAAGAAACTGCTTTAGAAATGAAATGAAAGTTGTACATCTTGTTAGATTACACTAACTAGGAAATGTTTGAAGTTGCTGCACTAAACCTTCTTCAGAGGGAAAGCAACTGATTCCTTAGAACCAACTAGCTTATTTCACACAGTACAGTGTTGAAATGAAGATGTTTGTTTTCTAAACAAACTACTTTAGAAAATGAAGCGAAACTACTAATTTGTACATCTTGTTAGATTACACAAACTAGAAATGTTTGAAGTTGCTGCACTAAACCTTCTTCAGAGGGAAAGCAAATGATTCCTAGAACCGAACTAACTTATTTCACACAGTACAGTGTTCGGCAATGAAGATGTTTGTTTTCTAAAGAAACTACTTTAGAAATGAAGCGAAACTAGTAAGTTGTACATCTTGTTAGACTACACAAACAAGGAAGGTTTGAAGTTGCTGCACTAAACCTTCTTCATAGGAAAGCAACTGATTCCTAGAACCGAACTAGCTTATTTCACACAGTACAGTGTTCGCAAATGAAGATGTTTGTTTTCTAAACAAACTACTTTAGAAATGAAGCGATACTACTAATTTGTACATCTTCTTAGATTACACTAACTAGAAATGTTTGAAGTTGCTGCACTAAACCTTCTTCGTAGGGAAAGCAACTGATTCCTAGAACCGAACTAGCTTATTTCACACAGTACAGTGTTCGCAATGAAGATGTTTGTTTTCTAAAGAAACTACTTTAGAAATGAAGCGAAAACTAGTAAGTTGTACATCTTGTTAGACTACACAATCAAGGAAGGTTTGAAGTTGCTGCACTAAAACCTTCTTCGTAGGAAAGCAAATGATTCCTAGAACCGAACTAGCTTATTTCACACAGTACAGTGTTCGGCAATGAAGATGTTTGTTTTCTAAAGAAACTACTTTAGAAATGAAGCGAAACTAGTACATCTTCTTAGATTACACAAACTTGGTTTGAAGTTGCTGCACTAAACCTTCTTCGTAGGAAAAGCAACTGATTCCTAGAACCGAACTAACTTATTTCACACAGTACAGTGTTCGCAATGAAGATGTATGTTTTCTAAACAAACTGCTTTAGAAATGAAGGATACTACTAATTTGTACATCTTCTTAGATTACACTAACTAGAAATGTTTGAACTTGCTGCACTAAACCCTTCTTCGTAGAAAGCAACTGATTCCTACAACCGAACAGCTTATTTCACACAGTACAGTTTTCGGCAATGAAGATGTTTGTTTTCTAAAACAAACTGCTTTAGAAATGAAGTGAAACTAGTAAGTTGTACATCTTGTTAGACTACACAAACAAGGAAAATTTGAACTTGCTGCACTAAACCTTCTTCGTAGGAAAGCAACTGATTCCTAGAACCGAACTAGCTTATTTCACACAGTACAGTGTTCGCAATGAAGATGTTTGTTTTCTAAAGAAACTACTTTAGAAATGAAGTGAAACTAGTAAGTTGTACATCTTGTTAGACTACACAAACAAGGAAGGTTTGAAGTTGCTGCACTTAACCTTCTTCAGAGGAAAGCAACTGATTCCTAGAACCGAACTAACTTATTTCACACAGTACAGTTTTCGCAATGAAGATGTTTGTTTTCTAAAGAAACTACTTTAGAAATGAAGCGAAACTAGTAAGTTGTACATCTTGTTAGACTACACAAACAAGGAAGGTTTGAAGTTGCTGCACTTAACCTTCTTTGTAGGAAAGCAACTGATTCCTACAACCCAACTAACTTATTTCACACAGTACAGTGTTCAGCAATGAAGATGTTTGTTTTCTAAAGAAACTGCTTTAGAAATGAAGCGAAACTACTAATTTGTACATCTTGTTAGATTACACTAACTAGAAATGTTTGAAGTTGCTGCACTAAACCTTCTTCGTAGGGAAAGCAAGTGATTCCTAGAACCGAACTAGCTTATTTCACACAGTACAGTGTTCGACAATGAAGATGTTTGTTTTCTAAAGAAACTACTTTAGAAATGAAGCAAAACTAGTAAGTTGTACATCTTGTTAGACTACACAATCAAGGAAGGTTTGAAGTTGCTGCACTAAACCTTCTTCGAGGGGAAAGCAAATGATTCCTAGAACCGAACTAACTTATTTCACACAGTACAGTTTTCGGCAATGAAGATGTATGTTTTCTAAAGAAACTACTTTAGAAATGAAGTGAAACTAGTAAGTTGTACATCTTGTTAGACTACACAAACAAGGAAGGTTTGAAGTTGCTGCACTAAACCTTCTTCAGAGGAAAGCAAATGATTCCTAGAACCGAACTAGCTAATTTCACACAGTACAGTGTTCGGCAATGAAGATGTTTGTTTTCTAAACAAACAACTTTAGAAATGAAGCGATACTACTAATTTGTACATCTTCTTAGATTACAATAACTAGAAATGTTTGAAGTTGCTGCACTAAACCTTCTTCGTAGTAAAGCAACTGATTCCTACAGCCGAACTAACTTATTTCACACAGTACAGTTTTCGGCAATGAAAATGTATGTTTTCTAAACAAACTCCTTTAGAAATGAAGCGAAACTAGTAAGTTGTACATCGTCTTAGACTACACAATCAAGGAAGGTTTGAAGTTGCTGCACTAAACTTTCTTCGTAGGAAAGCAAATGTGATTCCTAGAACCGAAAACTAGCTTATTTCACACAGTACAGTGTTCGGCAATGAAGATGTTTGTTTTCTAAAGAAACTACTTTAGAAATGAAGCGAAACTAGTAAGTTGTACATGTTGTTAGAGTACACAAACAAGGAAGGTTTGAAGTTGTTGCACTTAACCTTCTTCGTAGGAAAGCAACTGATTCTTAGAACCGAACTAGCTTATTTCACACAGTACAGTGTTCGGCAATGAAGATGTTTGTTTTCTAAACAAACTACTTTAGAAATGAAGCAATACTAATAATTTGTACATCTTCTTAGATTACACTAACTAGAAATGTTTGAAGTTGCTGCACTAAACCTTCTTCGTAGGAAAGCAACTGATTCCTAGAACCGAACTAACTTATTTCACACAGTACAGTTTTCGGAAATGAAGATGTATGTTTTCTAAACAAACTGCTTTAGAAATGAAGTGAAACTACTAAGTTGTACATCTTGTTAGACTACACTAACTAGAAAAGTTTGAACTTGCTGCACTAAACCTTCTTCGTAGGGGAAAGCAACTGATTCCTAGAACCGAACTAGCTTATTTCACACAGTACAGTGTTCGGCAATGAAGATGTTTGTTTTCAAAGAAACTACTTTAGAAATGAAGCGAAACTAGTAAGTTGTACATCTTGTTAGACTACACAAACAAGGAAGGTTTGAAGTTGCTGCACTTAACCTTCTTCGTAGGGAAAGCAACTGATTCCTAGAACCGAACTAGCTTATTTCACACAGTACAGTGTTCGGCAATGAAGATGTTTGTTTTCTAAAGAAACTGCTTTAGAAATGAAGTGAAACTACTAAGTTGTACATCTTGTTAGATTACACTAACTAGAAAAAGTTTGAACTTGCTGCACTAAACCTTCTTCGTAGGAAAGCAACTGATTCCTAGAACCGAACTAGCTTATTTCACACAGTACAGTGTTCGGAAATGAAGATGTTTGTTTTCTAAAGAAACTACTTTAGAAATGAAGTGAAACTAGTAAGTTGTACATCTTGTTAGACTACACAAACAAGGAAGGTTTGAAGTTGCTGCACTTAACCTTCTTCATAGGGAAAGCAACTGATTCCTAGAACCGAACTAGCTTATTTCACACAGTAGTACAGTTTTCAGCAATGAAGATGTTTGTTTTCTAAACAAACTACTTTAGAAATGAAGTGATACTACTAATTTGTACATCTTGTTAGATTACACTAACTAGAAATGTTTGAACTTGCTGCACTAAACCTTCTTCGTAGGAAAGCAACTGATTCCTAGAACCGAACTAGCTTATTTCACACAGTACAGTGTTCGCAATGAAGATGTTTGTTTTCTAAAGAAACTACTTTAGAAATGAAGCGAAAACTAGTAAGTTGTACATCTTGTTAGACTACACAAACAAGGAAGGTTTGAAGTTGCTGCACTAAACCTTCTTCAGAGGAAAGCAAATGATTCCTAGAACCGAACTAGCTTATTTCACACAGTACAGTGTTCGGTAATGAAGATGTTTGTTTTCTAAACAAACAACTTTAGAAATGAAGCGATACTACTAATTTGTAAATCTTCTTAGATTACACTAACTAGAAATGTTTGAAGTTGCTGCACTAAAACCTTCTTCAGAGGAAAGCAACTGATTCCTACAACCGAACTAACTTATTTCACACAGTACAGTTTTCGCAATGAAGATGTATGTTTTCTAAACAAACTGCTTTAGAAATGAAGTGAAACTAGTAAGTTGTACATCTTGTTAGATTACACAAACAAGAAGGTTTGAACTTGCTGCACTAAACCTTCTTCGTAGGAAAGCAACTGATTCCTAGAACCCAACTAGCTTATTTCACACAGTACAGTGTTCGCAATGAAGATGTTTGTTTTCTAAAGAAACTACTTTAGAAATGAAGCGAAACTACTAATTTGTACATCTTGTTAGATTACACTAACAAGAAATGTTTGAAGTTGCTGCACTAAACCTTCTTCGTAGGAAAGCAACTGATTCCTAGAACCGAACTAGCTTATTTCACACAGTACAGTGTTCGGCAATGAAGATGTTTGTTTTCTAAAGAAACTACTTTAGGAATGAAGCGAAACTAGTAAGTTGTACATCTTGTTAGACTACACAAACAAGGAAGGTTTGAAGTTGCTGCACTTAACCTTCCTCGTAGGAAAGCAACTGATTCCTCTAACCGAACTAACTTATTTCACACAGTACAGTGTTGGGCAATGAGAATGTTTGTTTCCTAAAGAAACTGCTTTAGAAATGAAGTCAAACTACTAAGTTGTACATCTTGTTAGATTACACTAACTAGAAAAAAGTTTGAACTTGCTGCACTAAACCTTCTTCGTGAGGGAAAGCAACTGATTCCTAGAACCTAACTAGCTTATTTCACACAGTACAGTGTTCGGAAATGAAGATGTTTGTTTTCTAAAGAAACTACTTTAGAAATGAAGCGAAACTAGTAAGTTGTACATCTTGTTAGACTACACAAACAAGGAAATGTTTGAAGTTGCTGCACTAAACCTTCTTCATAGGAAAGCAACTGATTCCTAGAACCGAACTAGCTTATTTCACACAGTACAGTGTTCGCAATGAAGATGTTTGTTTTCTAAACAAACTACTTTAGAAATGAAGCGATACTACTAATTTGTACATCTTCTTAGATTACACTAACTAGAAATGTTTGAAGTTGCTGCACTAAACCTTCTTCGTAGGAAAGCAACTGATTCCTAGAACCGAACTAGCTTATTTCACACAGTACAGTGTTCGCAATGAAGATGTTTGTTTTCTAAAGAAACTACTTTAGAAATGAAGCGAAACTAGTAAGTTGTACATCTTGTTAGACTTATTACACAAACAAGGAAGGTTTGAACTTGCTGCACTAAACCTTCTTCGTAGGAAAGCAACTGATTCCTAGAACCGAACTAGCTTATTTCACACAGTACAGTTTTTCGGCAATGAAGATGTATGTTTTCTAAACAAACTGCTTTAGAAATGAAGTGAAACTACGAAGTTGTACATCTTTCTAGATTACACTAACTAGAAAATTTGAACTTGCTGCACTAAACCTTCTTCGTAGGAAAGCAACTGATTCCTAGAACCGAACTAGCTTATTTCACACAGTACAGTGTTCGGCAATGAAGATGTTTGTTTTCTAAAGAAACTACTTTAGAAATGAAGCGAAACTAGTAAGTTGTACATCTTGTTAAACTACACAAACAAGGAAGGTTTGAAGTTGCTGCACTTAACCTTCTTCAGAGAAAGCAACTGATTCCTAGAACCGAACTAACTTATTTCACACAGTACAGTTTTCGTCAATGATGATGTATGTTTTCTAAAGAAACTACTTTAGAAATGAAGCGAAACTAGTAAGTTGTACATCTTGTTAGACTACACAAACAAGGAAGGTTTGAAGTTGCTGCATTTAACCTTCTTTGTAGGAAAGCAACTGATTCCTAGAACCAAACTAACTTATTTCACACAGTACAGTGTTCAGCAATGAAGATGTTTGTTTCCTAAAGAAACTGCTTTAGAAATGAAGGATACTACTAATTTGTACATCTTCTTAGATTACACTAACTAGAAATGTTTGAACTTGCTCCACTAAACCTTCTTCGTAGGGAAAGCAAGTGATTCCTAGAACCGAACTAGCTTATTTCACACAGTACAGTGTTCGACAATGAAGATGTTTGTTGTCTAAAGAAACTACTTTAGAAATGAAGCAAAACTAGTAAGTTGTACATCTTGTTAGACTACACAATCAAGGAAGGTTTGAAGTTGCTGCACTAAACCTTCTTCGTTCTAGAGGAAAGCAATGATTCCTAGAACCGAACTAACTTATTTCACACAGTACAGTTTTCGGCAATGAAGATGTATGTTTTCTAAAGAAACTACTTTAGAAATGAAGTGAAACTAGTAAGTTGTACATCTTGTTAGACTACACAAACAAGGAAGGTTTGAAGTTGCTGCACTAAACCTTCTTCGTAGGAAAGCAACTGATTCCTAGAACCGAACTAGCTTATTTCACACAGTACAGTGTTCTGCAATGAAGATGTTTGTTTTCTAAACAAACAACTTTAGAAATGAAGCGATACTACTAATTTGTACATCTTCTTAGATTACACTAACTGTAAATGTTTGAAGTTGCTGCACTAAACCTTCTTCGTAGAGGAAAGCAACTGATTCCTACAACCAAACTAACTTATTTCACACAGTACAGTTTTCGCAATGAAGATGTATGTTTTCTAAACAAACTGCTTTAGAAATGAAGCGAAACTAGTAAGTTGTACATCTTGTTAGACTACACTAATCTAGAAAAGTTTGAAGTTGCTGCACTAAACCTTTCTTCGAGGGAAAGCAACTGATTCCTAGAACCGAACTAGCTTATTTCACACAGTACAGTGTTCGCAATGAAGATGTTTGTTTTCTAAAGAAACTACTTTAGAAATGAAGCGAAACTAGTAAGTTGTACATCTTATTAGACTACACAAACAAGGAAGGTTTGAAGTTGCTGCACTTAACCTTCTTCATAGGAAAGCAACTGAATCCTAGAACCGAACTAGCTTATTTCACACAGTACAGTGTTCGGCAATGAAGATGTTTGTTTTCTAAACAAACTACTTTAGAAATGAAGCGAAACTACTAATTTGTACATCTTGTTAGATTACACTAACTAGAAATGTTTGAAGTTGCTGCACTAAACCTTCTTCGTAGGGGAAAGCAACTGATTCATAGAACCGAACTAGCTTATTTCACACAGTACAGTGTTCGGCAATGAAGATGTTTGTTTTCTAAACAAACTGCTTTAGAAATGAAGCGATACTACTAAGTTGTACATCTTGTTAGACTACACTAACTAGAAAAGTTTGAACTTGCTGCACTAAACCTTCTTCGTAGGAAAGCAACTGATTCCTAGAACCAAACTAGCTTATTTCACACAGTACAGTGTTTCGCAATGAAGATGTTTGTTTTCTAAAGAAACTACTTTAGAAATGAAGCGAAACTAGTAAGTTGTACATCTTGTTAGACTACACAAACAAGGAAGGTTTGAAGTTGCTGCACTTAACCTTCTTCGTAGGAAAGCAACTGATTCCTAGAAACGAACTAACTTATTTCACACAGTACAGTGTTCGGCAATGAAGATGTTTGTTTTCTAAAGAAACTGCTTTAGAAATGAAGTGAAACTACTAAGTTGTACATCTTGTTAGATTACACTAACTAGAAAAGGTTTGAACTTGCTGCACTAAACCTTCTTCATAGGAAAGCAACTGATTCCTAGAACCGAACTAGCTTATTTCACACAGTACAGTGTTCGGCAATGAAGATGTTTGTTTTCAAAGAAACTACTTTAGAAATGAAGTGAAACTAGTAAGTTGTACATCTTGTTAGACTACACAAACAAGAAAGGTTTGAAGTTGCTGCACTAAACCTTCTTCGAGGAAAGCAACTGATTCCTAGAACCGAACTAGCTTATTTCACACAGTACAGTGTTCGGCAATGAAGATGTTTGTTTTCAAAGAAACTACTTTAGAAATGAAGTGAAACTACTAATTTGTACATCTTGTTAGATTACACTAACTAGAAATGTTTGAAGTTGCTGCACTAAACCTTCTTCGTAGGAAAGCAAATGATTCCTAGAACCGAACTAGCTTATTTCACACAGTACAGTGTTTGGCAATGAAGATGTTTGTTTTCTAAACAAACTACTTTAGAAATGAAGCGAAACTACTAAGTTGTACATCTTGTTAGACTACACAATCAAGAAAGGTTTGAAGTTGCTGCACTAAACCTTCTTCAGAGGGAAAGCAAATGATTCCTAGAACCGAACTAGCTTATTTCACACAGTACAGTGTTCGGTAATGAAGATGTTTGTTTTCTAAAACAAACAACTTTAGAAATGAAGCGAAACTACTAATTTGTACATCTTCTTAGATTACACTAACTAGAAATGTTTGAAGTTGCTGCACTAAACCTTCTTCGTAGGAAAGCAACTGATTCCTACAACCGAACTAACTTATTTCACACAGTACAGTTTTCGCAATGAAGATGTATGTTTTCTAAACAAACTGCTTTAGAAATGAAGGGAAACTAGTAAGTTGTACATCTTGTTAGACTACACAAACAAGGAAAGTTTGAACTTGCTGCACTTAACCTTCTTCAGAGGAAAGCAACTGATTCCTAGAACCCAACTAGCTTATTTCACACAGTACATTGTTCAGCAATGAAGATGTTTGTTTTCTAAACAAACTACTTTAGAAATGAAGCGATACTACTAATTTGTACATCTTCTTAGATTACACTAACTAGAAATGTTTGAAGTTGCTGCACTAAACCCTTCTTCGTAGGGAAAGCAACTGATTCCTAGAACCGAACTAGCTTATTTCACACAGTACAGTGTTCGCAATGAAGATGTTTGTTTTCTAAAGAAACTACTTTAGAAATGAAGCGAAACTAGTAAGTTGTACATCTTGTTAGATTACACAAACAAGGAAGGTTTGAACTTGCTGCACTTAACCTTCTTCAGGAAAGCAACTGATTCCTAGAACCGAACTAACTTATTTCACACAGTACAGTGTTGGGCAATGAAGATGTTTGTTTTCTAAAGAAACTTGCTTTAGAAATGAAGTCAAACTACTAAGTTGTACATCTTGTTAGATTACACAAACTAGAAAAGTTTGAACTTGCTGCACTCAAACCTTCTTCAGTAAGAAAGCAACTGATTCCTAGAACCGAACTAACTTATTTCACACAGTACAGTGTTCGAAATGAAGATGTTTGTTTTCTAAAGAAACTACTTTAGAAATGAAGTGAAACTAGTAAGTTGTACATCTTGTTAGACTACACAAACAAGAAAAGTTTGAAGTTGCTGCACTTAACCTTCTTCATAGGAAAGCAACTGATTCCTAGAACCGAACTAGCTTATTTCACACAGTACAGTGTTCGGCAATGAAGATGTTTGTTTTCTAAAGAAACTACTTTAGAAATGAAGCGAAACTAGTAATTTGTACATCTTGTTAGATTACACTAACAAGAAATCTTTGAAGTTGCTGCACTAAACCTTCTTCAGAGGGAAAGCAACTGATTCCTAGAACCGAACTAGCTTATTTCACACAGTACAGTGTTCGCAATGAAGATGTTTGTTTTCTAAAGAAACTACTTTAGAAATGAAGCGAAACTAGTAATTTGTACATCTTGTTAGACTACACAAACAAGAAGGTTTGAACTTGCTGCACTAAACCTTCTTCAGAGGAAAGCAACTGATTCCTAGAACCGAACTAGCTTATTTCACACAGTACAGTGTTCGGCAATGAAGATGTTTGTTTTCTAAACAAACTGCTTTAGAAATGAAGTGAAACTACTAAGTTGTACATCTTGTTAGATTACACTAACTAGAAATGTTTGAACTTGCTGCACTAAACCTTCTTCGTAGGAAAGCAACTGATTCCTAGAACTGAACTAGCTTATTTCACACAGTACAGTGTTCGGCAATGAAGATGTTTGTTTTCTAAAGAAACTACTTTAGAAATGAAGCAAACTAGTAAGTTGTACATCTTGTTAGACTACACAAACAAGGAAGGTTTGAAGTTGCTGCACTTAACCTTCTTCGTAGGAAAGCAACTGATTCCTAGAACCGAACTAGCTTATTTCACACAGTACAGTGTTCGGCAATGAAGATGTTTGTTTTCTAAACAAACTGCTTTAGAAATGAAGGAAACTACTAATTTGTACATCTTGTTAGATTACACTAAACAGAAAAGTTTGAAGTTGCTGCACTAAACCTTCTTCAGAGGAAAGCAATGATTCCTAGAACCGAACTAACTTTATTTCACACAGTACAGTTTTCGCAATGAAGATGTTTGTTTTCTAAACAAACTACTTTAGAAATGAAGTGAAACTAGTAAGTTGTACATCTTGTTAGACTACACAAACAAGGAAGGTTTGAAGTTGCTGCACTTAACCTTCTTCAGGGAAAGCAACTGATTCCTAGAACCGAACTAGCTTATTTCACACAGTACAGTGTTCGAAATGAAGATGTTTGTTTTCAAAGAAACTACTTTAGAAATGAAGCGAAACTAGTAAGTTGTACATCTTGTTAGACTACACAAAAAGGAAGGTTTGAAGTTGCTGCACTTAACCTTCTTCATAGGGAAAGCAACTGATTCCTAGAACCGAACTAGCTTATTTCACACAGTACAGTGTTCGGTAATGAAGATGTTTGTTTTCTAAACAAACTACTTTAGAAATGAAGCGATACTACTAATTTGTACATCTTCTTAGATTACACTAACTAGAAATGTTTGAAGTTGCTGCACTAAACCTTCTTCAGAGGGAAAGCAACTGATCCTCTAGAACCAAACTAACTTATTTCACACAGTACAGTGTTCGCAATGAAGATGTTTGTTTTCTAAAGAAACTACTTTAGAAATGAAGCGAAACTAGTAAGTTGTACATCTTGTTAGACTACACAATCAAGGAAGGTTTGAAGTTGCTGCACTAAACCTTCTTCAGAGGAAAGCAAATGATTCCTAGAACCGAACTAGCTTATTTCACACAGTACAGTGTTCGCAATGAAGATGTTTGTTTTCTAAACAAACTACTTTAGAAATGAAGTTAACTACTAATTTGTACATCTTCTTAGATTACACTAACTAGAAATGTTTGAAGTTGCTGCACTAAACCTTCTTCGGAGGAAAGCAACTGATTCCTAGAACCGAATCTAGCTTATTTCACACATTACAGTGTTCGGCAATGAAGATGTTTGTTTTCTAAAGAAACTACTTTAGAAATGAAGCGAAACTAGTAAGTTGTACATCTTGTTAGACTACACAATCTAGGAAGGTTTGAAGTTGCTGCACTAAACCTTCTTCGTAGGAACGCAAATGATTCCTAGAACCGAACTAGCTTTATTTCAAAACAGTACAGTGTTCGGCAATGAAGATGTTTGTTTTCTAAACAAACAACTTTAGAAATGAAGGATACTACTAATTTATACATCTTGTTAGATTACACTAAACTAGAAATGTTTGAAGTTGCTGCACTTAACCTTCTTCGTAGGAAAGCAACTGATTCCTACAACCGAACTAACTTATTTCACACAGTACAGTTTTCGGCAATGAAGATGTTTGTTTTCTAAAGAAACAGCTTTAGAAATGAAGTGAAACTACTAAGTTGTACATCTGGTTAGATTACACTAACTAGAAAAGTTTGAACTTGCTGCACTAAACCTTCTTCGTGAGGAAAGCAACTGATTCCTAGAACCGAACTAGCTTATTTCACACAGTACAGTGTTCGCAATGAAGATGTTTGTTTTCTAAAGAAACTACTTTAGAAATGAAGCGAAACTAGTAAGTTGTACATCTTGTTAGACTACAATAACTAGAAAGGTTTGAACTTGCTGCACTAAACCTTCTTCAGAGGAAAACAAATGATTCCTAGAACCGAACTAGCTTATTTCACACAGTACAGTGTTCGCAATGAAGATGTTTGTTTTCTAAAGAAACTACTTTTAGAAATGAAAGGATACTACTAATTTGTATATCTTGTTAGATTACACAAACAAGGAAGGTTTGAAGTTGCTGCACTAAACCTTCTTCGTAGGGAAAGCAACTGATTCCTACAACCAAACTAACTTATTTCACACAGTACAGTTTTCGCAATGAAGATGTATGTTTTCTAAACAAACTGCTTTAGAAATGAAGTGATACTACTAAGTTGCATATCTTGTTAGACTACACTAACTAGAAAAGTTTGAACTTGCTGCACTAAACCTTCTTCGAGGGAAAGCAACTGATTCCTAGAACCGAATCTAGCTTATTTCACACAGTATAGTGTCTCGGCAATGAAGATGTTTGTTTTCTAAAGAAACTACTTTAGAAATGAAGCGAAACTAGTAAGTTGTACATCTTGTTAGACTACACAAACAAGGGAAGGTTTGAAGTTGCTGCACTAAACCTTCTTCGTAGGAAAGCAACTGATTCCTACAACCGAACTAACTTATTTCACACAGTACAGTGTTCGGCAATGAAGATGTTTGTTTTCTAAAGAAACTGCTTTAGAAATGAAGTGAAACTAGTAAGTTGTACATCTTGTTAGATTACACTAACTAGAAAGGTTTGAAGCTGCTGCACTAAACCTTCTTCTCGTAGGAAAGCAAATGATTTCTAGAACCTAACTAGC
This sequence comes from Orientallactaga sibirica, assembly GCA_036365145.1. Classification (NCBI taxonomy): domain Eukaryota; kingdom Metazoa; phylum Chordata; class Mammalia; order Rodentia; family Dipodidae; genus Orientallactaga; species Orientallactaga sibirica. Next base: position 5,717 of record JAEOAD010002155.1, on the reverse strand, counting down.
TTATTTCACACAGTACAGTGTTCGGCAATGAAGATGTTTGTTTTCTAAAAATAAACCACGTTAGAAATGAAGCGAAACTAGTAATTTGTACATCTTGTTAGATTACTACAAAACAAGAAAGGTTTGAAGTTGCTGCACTTAACCTTCTTCGTGAGAAAGCAACTGATTCCTAGAACCGAACTAGCTTATTTCACACAGTACAGTGTTCTGCAATGAAGATGTTTGTTTTCTAAAGAAACTACTTTAGAAATGAAGCGAAACTAGTAAGTTGTACATCTTGTTAGACTACACAAACAAGGAATGTTTGAAGTTGCTGCACTTAACCTTCTTCAGAGAAAGCAACTGATTCCTAGAACCGAACTAGCTTATTTCACACACAGTACAGTGTTCGGCAATGAAGATGTTTGTTTTCTAAAGAAACTACTTTAGAAATGAAGCGAAACTAGTAAGTTGTACATCTTGTTAGATTACACAAACAAGGAAGGTTTGAAGTTGCTGCACTTAACCTTCTTCGTAGGAAAGCAACTGATTCCTAGAACCGAACTAGCTTATTTCACACAGTACAGTGTTCGCTGCAATGAAGATGTTTGTTTTCTAAACAAACTGCTTTAGAAATGAAGCTGATACTACTAATTTGTACATCTTGTTAGATTACACTAACTAGAAATGTTTGAACTTGCTGCACTAAACATTCTTCGTAGGAAAGCAACTGTTTCCTAGAACCTAACTAACTTATTTAACACAGTACAGTTTTCGGCAATGAAGATGTATGTTTTCTTAACAAACTGCTTTAGAAATGAAGCTTTATTACTAATTTGTACATATTCTTAGATTACACTAACTAGAAATGTTTGAAGTTGCTGCACTAAACCTTCTTCTTCAGGAAAGCAACTGATTCCTACAACCAAACTAACTTATTTCACACAATACAGTTTTCGGCAATGAAGATGTTTGTTTTCTAAACAAACTGTTTTAGAAATGAAGTGAAACAACTAATTTGTACATCTTGTTAGACTACACTAATTCAGAAAAGTTTTGAACTTGCTTCACTAAACCTTCTTCGTAGGAAAGCAACTGATTCCTAGAACCAACTAGCTTATTTCACACAGTACAGTGTTCGGTAATGAAGATGTTTGTTTTCTAAACAAACTGCTTTAGAAATGAAGCGAAACTAGTGTTGTACATCTTGTTAGACTACACAAACGAGGAAGGTTGAAGTGGCTGCACTAAACCTTCTTCTTAGGGGAAAGCAACTGATTCCTAGAACCGAAATAAATTATTTCACACAGTACAGTTTTCGTAATGAAAATGTTTGTTTGAAACAAACTACTTTAGAAATGAAGATGAATCAAGTAAGTGTACATCTTGTTAGATAACACTAACTAGAAAGGTTTGAACTTGCTACACTAAACCTTCTTCGGGGAAAGCAACTGATTCCTACAACCGAACTAACTTATTTCACACAGTACAGTGTTCGCAATGAAGATGGATGTTTTCTAAACAAACTGCTTTAGAAATGAAGTAAAACTACTAATTTGTACATCTTGTTAGATTACACTAACTAGAAAAAGTTTGAACTTGCTGCACTAAAACCTTCTTCTGTAGGGAAAGCAACTGATTCCTAGAACCAAATTAACTTATTTAACACAGCATACAGTGTTTGACAATGAAGATGTATGTTTTGTAAACAAACTGCTTTAGAAATGAAGTGAAACTAGTAACTTGTACATCTTGTTAGATTACACTAACTAGAAAAGTTTGAACTTGCTTACACTAAAAACTAGCTTCTTCGTAGGAAAGGAACTGATTCCCTAGAACATCTTCAGATTACAATAGCTTAAAAAATTTTAACTTCACTAAACACAGTACAGTGCTTATTTCGCCAATGAAGATGTTTGTTTTGTTTAAATGAAATCTAATTTGTACTTTCATAGAAATGAAATGTTTGAAACTACTAATTTGTACATCTTCTTAGATTACAGTACAGTGTTCGGCAATTAGAAAATTTTGAACTTATTGCACTAAACCTTCTTCGTAAACTTTCTTCTCAGAGGAAAACAAATGATTCCTAGAACCTAACTAGCTTATTTTTGTTTTCAAAAAACAGTACAGTTGTACATCTTGTTAGTAATGAAGATGTTTGTTTTCTAAACACAAAACAACTTTAGGAATGAATGTTTGAAAAATAAACCACTACTAATTTGTACATCTTGTTAGATTACACTAACTAGAAATGTTTGAAGTTGCTGCACTAAACCTTCTTCGTAGAAAGCAACTGATTCCTAGAACCTAACTAGCTTTTATTTCACACAGTACAGTGTTTGTTTTCGGCAATGAAGATGTTTGTTTGTTAGACTAAAGAAACTACTTTTAGAAATGAAGGGAATGAAGTAAGTTGTACATCTTGTTAAAGAAACTACAAAAAACAAAAGAAGGTTTGAAGTTGCTGCACTTAAACTTCTTCGTATAAAGCAACTGATTCCTAAAACCAAACTAACTTATTTCACACAGTACAGTGTTCGGCAATGAAGATGTTTGTTTTCTAAAGAAACTGCTTTAGAAATGAAGTGAAACTACTAATTTGTACATCTTTTTAGATTACACTAACTAGAAATGTTTGAACTTGCTGCACTAAACCTTTCTGAGGAAAGCAAATGATTCCTAGAACCGAACTAAATTTCACACAGTACAGTTTTCAGCAATGAAGATGTTTGTTTTTTTAAACAAACTGCTTTAGAAATGAAGTGAAACTACTAAGTTGTACATCTTGTTAGACTGCACTAACTAGGAAGAGTGAAGTTGCTGCACTAAACCTTCTTCGAGGAAAGCAACTGATTCCTAGAACCAACTAGCTTATTTCACAGTACAGTGTTAGAAATGAAGATGTTTGTTTTTCAAACAAACTACTTTTAGATATGAAGCAAACTAGTATACACATCTTGTTAGACTACACAAACTAGGAAAAGTTTGAAGTTGCTGCACTAAACCTTCTTCGTAGGAAAGCAAACATATTCCTAGAACCTAACTAGCTTATTTCACACAGTACAGTTTTCGCAATGAAGATGTTTGTTTTTCTAAAGAAACTACTTTAGAAATGAAGGAAACTAGTAAGTTGTACATCTGTTAGACTACACAAACAAGGAAGGTTTGACTTGCTGCACTTAAACTTCTTCAGTAGGAAAGCAAATGATTCCTAAAACCAAACTAGCTTATTTCACACAGTACAGTGTTCGGTAATGAAGATGTTTGTTTTCTAAACAAACAACTTTAGAAATGAAGCTAAACTACTAATTTGTATTATTCTCAGATTACACAAACTAGAAATGTTTGAAGTTGCTGCACTAAACCTTCTTCAGAGGAAAGCAACTGATTCCTACAACCAAACTAACTTATTTCACACAGTACAGTTTTCGGCAATGAAGATGTTTGTTTTCTAAAACAAACTGCTTTAGAAATGAAGCAAAACTACTAAGTTGTACATCTTGTTAGACTACACTAACTAGAAGAGTTTGAACTTGCTGCACTAAACCTTCTTCTAGGAAAGCAACTGATTCCTAGAATCGAACTAGCTTATTTCACACAGTACAGTGTTCGGTAATGAAGATGTTTGTTTCTAAACAAACTACTTTAGAAATGAAGCAAATCTAGTATGTTGTACATCTTGTTAGATTACACTAACTCAGAAAAGTTTGAACTTGCTGCACTAAACCTTCTCCGTAGGGGAAAGCAACTGATTCCTAGAACCGAACCAACTTATTTCAAACAGTACAGTTTTAGGACATGAAGATGTTTGTTTTCTAAAGAAACTGCTTTTAGAAATGAAGCAAAACTAGTAATTTGTACATCTTGTTAGACTACAAACAAGGAAGGTTTGAACTTGCTGCACTAAACCTTCTTAGTAGGAAAGGAAGTGATTCCTAAACCGAACTAGCTTATTTCACAAGGTACAGTTTTAATGAAGATGTTTGTTTTCTAAACAAACAACTTTAGAAATGAAGCAAACTAGTAATTTGTACATCTTCAGTAGATTACACTAACTAGAAATGTTTGAAGTTGCTGCACTAAACCTTCTTCGTAGGGAAAGCAACTGATTCCTACAACCAACTAACTTATTTCACACAGTACAGTTTTCTGCAATGAAGATGTATGTTTTTCAAACAAACTGCTTTCTTAAATGAAGTGAAACTACTAAGTTGTACATCTTGTTAGACTACACAAACAAGAAAAGTTTGAACTTGCTGCACTAAACCCTTCTTCAGAGGAAAAGCAACTGATTCCCTAGAACCGAACTAGCTTTATTTCACACAGTACAGTGTTCAGGAATGAAGATGTTTGTTTTCTAAACAAACTGCTTTACAAATGAAGCGAAACTAGTAAGCTGTACATCTTTTATACTACTAAAACAAAAGTTTGAAGTTTCTGTACTAAACTTTCTTCGTAGGAAAGCAACTGATTCCTAGATCCGAAGTACCTTATTTCAAAAAGACAGTGTTAAATGAAGATGGATGTTTTCTAAAGAACCTACTTTAGAAATGAAGTGAAACTACTAAGTTGTACATGTTGTTAGACTACACAATCAATAAAAGTTTGAACTTGCTGCACTAAACCTTCTTCAGAGGAAAGCAAAATGATTCCTAGAACCGAACTAACTTATTTCACACAGTACAGTGTTCGCAATGAAGATGTTGGTTTTCTAAAGAAACTACTTTACAAATGAAGGGAAACTAGTAAGTTGTACATCTTGTTAGACTACACAAAAGGAAGGTTTGAAGTTTGCTACACTAAATCTTCTTTTGTAGGAAAGCAACTTATTCCCTGAACCCAAAATAATTTATTTCACACAGTACAGTTATCGACAGTGAAGATGTATGTTTTCTAAACAAACTGCTTTAGAAATGAAGTGAAACTACTAAGTTGTACATCTTGTTAGACTGCACTAACTATAAAAGTTTGAAATTGCTGCACTAAACCTTCTTAGTAGGAAAGCAACTGAGTCCTAGAACCGAACTAGCTTATTTCACACAGTACAGTGTTTAAGCCAATGAAGATGTTTGTTTTCTAAACAAACAACTTTAGAAATGGAGCGAAAGTAGTAAGTTGTACATCTTGGTAGTCTACACAAACTAGGAAGGTTTAGAGTTGCTGCACTAAACCTTCTTGATAGGAAACAACATATTCCTAGAACCAAAATAATTTATTTCACACAGTACAGTTTTAGAAGCAATGAAGATGTCTGTTTTCTAAACAAACTGCTTTAGAAAATGAAGTGAAACTACTAAGTTGTACATCCTGTTGACTGCACTAACTAGAAAAGTTTGAACTTGCTGCACTAAACCTTCTTCGTAGGAAAGCAACTGATTCCTAGAACTTGAACTAGCTTATTTCACACGGTGCAGTGTTCGGCAATGAAGATATTTGTTTTCTAAAACTACTTTAGAAATGAAGCGAAACTAGTAAGTTGTACATCTTGTTAGACTACACAAACAAGGAATATTTGAAGTTGCTGCACTTAACCTTCTTCGTAGGAAAGCAACTGATTCCTAGAACCGAACTAACTTATTTCACACAGTACAGTTTTCAGCAATGAAGATGTTTGTTTTCTAACCAAGCTACTTTACAAATGAAGCGAAACTGCTAAGATGTACATCTTGTTACAAGTAAGGTTTGAAGTTTCTACTAAATCTTCTTCGTAGGAAAGCAACTGATTCCTAAGAACC
>JAEOAD010000819.1:0-18786 GCA_036365145.1 Orientallactaga sibirica | reverse complement strand
TACAATTTATAAGGGTTTGGCTGGAAGTTCAAGGCCAGCCTGACACGCCACAGTGAATTCTGTGTTAGCCCGGCTACAGCCATTGCTACCTCAACCCTCCAAAAATTATGTATGTATATATGTATGTATGTATGTATGTATGTATGTATGTATGTATGTATATGTATATATGTGTGTGTGTGTGTATGTTTCTGTGTTGATGGATACACATTTACATATGGCCTTAAACCTAATCCTACTGAGATATATATAAAAATTTATATAATTCACATATAATTATATATATTTGTATATGTATGTATTATGTGTTATAAATAACGTGGAAAATGTATACATGTAATTATATTTTATACATGTCATATATGTAAATATATAATATATATTTATATAGCTAATATATGTATAAATTTCCATGTATATTCATATATGAACTCATACATTTACATATAAGATTATATCTAATTAAAATATATATTCATATGTGTATATATTCTGGGTGAGCGGGCAGTAAAAGAACACTGTTCCCTCACCTCACGGAGTTCTCACTCTCCTGCCAGGATCCTGCACCGACACCCGAGCTCACTTCAGAAAACCTGAGTCCCTCTCGTCATCAACAACAATGACAGGCGAGACAGTGGTCCAAGTAATTGGACTCAGAGCCCCGGAAGATTTTTAAATCTCTACCTCAGTATTTCAAGCAGGGACTGGTCTCGAGCGGCCGGCTTCTAACTCCTCGAGGCTCTTTCCCATCAGCCTCCACGATCTCCTTAGTTAGGCTGGGCCATTCCTAGGAAAACACACTCTGTGACCTGTTTGTTCATTTTTCAGACATCCCCTTCCGGTAGGCTCAGAACTCAGAGTGATGGCATGAAATGTAAGATATCGCCCATTTCCAAAAAGACCCTTCCGCTCCGCCTGTCCCCTGGCTCAGCAGTCCAAACTCAGGCGGCCATTTGGAGCGTTTTTTGAACGAGCAGATTTAACCTCGGGTGACCGCGACGCGCTCACCCGAGGTTAGAGAATCTGGAGCCGGACGGGCCAGGAGAAGGCCTGGGTGTTCCAGGGACTCTCTGCGGGAGAAAAACGGGGCTCGCGACAAGCACCTGAGTCATCTGCTCACATCTGTCCGGGACCTCCAGAACTGACAGAGGTTTGAAGATATTCAGTAGGAGTTTTGAGCGCCCTCTGCCTGAGGCTCACACTTCTGGTAACCCAGCAGACCTGGTGGAGTGTGAGAAATGGGCGGGCAGGCAGTGTCTCAGCTGCTGTGCACGAAATCAAGATGTGCGCGCCGCCTCGTGGCCAAGTGAGGCATTGCACCCTTGCGTAACTTTGCATCTGTCTAAACGTGGGACCTGGAGATTGAAACCCCCTCAGGATTTGAACCAGTGTTCTTAGGGTTAGAAGCCAGGCGCCTTAAGCCCTGAGTATTCTCTCAGCCCAGAAATTCCTTTTAATTCCTTATAAGCCTAATGAGCTGAAGAGTGGGCAGAAGGAATGGAGAACCTCAGACTTGGTAAGTGTACCTTGGGGCACGGAGTCGCCAGAAGGAGGCGCTTGAGAACCTTCCTGACAACACGGTGGATGCAGGTGTGGTGATGGACCACAACAAGGGCAAGGTATGGAAAAAAAATCGCCAATATGTCATTGCTTCATTCAGTCACACTTGCAAAACATCGCAAAGACAAAATAACAAAAAGCAAAATGAACGGAAGGAAGGAAGGAAGGAAGGAAGGAAGGAAGGAAGAAGAAGGAAAGAAAAGAAAGGAAAGGAAAGGAAGGAAGAAGGACAGACAGCAAAGACTCAAGCAAGCAAGCAACAGAGAAAGAAAGAACAAGTAAAATATACAATAAATCAAATGAATTACGATCAAACAGACTGAAGCTTTGACTTTACATAGCCTAAATGCCGGGAATAGTTGTAAGCAAGCAGACACACAAACCATTTGGCAAACGTCTATTAGGTCCTGTTAAGGAGACGACTCAATCTTTGAAAATTACAGAAAAACCCTATGTGCTCTATCTTTGCAGGAGACACACAGATGGCTAGCAGGCCTTTGTCATGATAGAGAAAATTCAGTGCTGGTTTCAGAAACTTTCCAGCAGATCACCTGGGAGAGAAAACACAGACACAAGGCCAGAGTCACCTGGTGTCATCACATGAAAAGTCGACATCACAGAAGCCTCCCTTCAACTGAGATCCAGAGAATGTTCGCTGGCACTTACTATGAATGTTAGACATTAGAAAGATTTAATTCCGAGATTGACACTTCTTAGAGGTTATTCTAACTTTTCCAGGAAACCAGTTGTGAATAAGTACAATTTATAAGGGTTTGGCTGGTTCAAGGCCAGCCTGACACGCCACAGTGAATTTGTGTTAGCCCGGCTACAGCCATTGCTACCTCAAAACCCTCCAAAAATTATGTATGTATATATGTATGTATGTATGTATGTATGTATGTATGTATGCATAGATATATATATGTGTGTGTGTGTGTGTGTGTGTGTTTCTGTGTTGATGGATACACATTTACATATGGCCTTAAACCTAATCCTACTGAGATATATATAAAAATTTATATAATTCACATATAATTATATATATTTGTATATGTATTATTATGTGTTATAAATAACGTGGAAAATGTATAATACATGTAATTATATTTTATATATGTCATATATGTAAATATATAACATATATTTATATAGCTAATATATGTATAAATTTCCATGTATATTCATATATGAACTCATACATTTACATATAAGATTATATCTAATTAAAATATATATTCATATGTGTATATATTCTGGGTGAGCGGGCAGTAAAAGAACACTGTTCCTCGCACCTCACGGAGTTCTCACTCTCCTGCCAGGATCCTGCACCGACACCCGAGCTCACTTCAGAAAACCTGAGTCCCTCTCGTCATCAACAACAATGACAGGCGAGACAGTGGTCCAAGTAATTGGACTCAGAGCCCCGGAAGATTTTTAAATCTCTCTACCTCAGTATTTCAAGCAGGGACTTGGTCTCTAGCGGCCGGCTTCTAACTCCTCGAGGCTCTTTCCCATCAGCCTCCACGATCTCCTTAGTTAGGCTGGGCCATTCCTAGGAAAACACACACTCTGTGACCTGTTTGTTCATTTTTCAGACATCCCCTTCCGGTAGGCTCTCAACTCAGAGTGATGGCATGAAATGTAAGATATCGCCCCATTTCCAAAAAGACCCTTCCGCTCTCCGCCTGTCCCCTGGCTCAGCAGTCCAAACTCAGGCGGCCATTTGGAGCGTTTTTTGAACGAGCAGATTTTTTAACCCTCGGGTGACCGCGACGCGCTCACCCGAGGTTAGAGAATCTGGAGCCGGACGGGCCAGGAGAAGGCCTGGGTGTTCCAGGGACTCTGCGTGGGAGAAAAAAACGGGCTCGCGACAAGCACCTGAGTCATCTGCTCACATCTGTCCGGGACCTCCAGAACTGACAGAGGTTTGAAGATATTCAGTAGGAGTTTTGAGCGCCCTCTCTGCCTGAGGCTCACACTTCTGGTAACCCAGCAGACCTGGTGGAGTGTGAGAAATGGGCGGGCAGGCAGTGTCTCAGCTGCTGTGCACGAAATCAAGATGTGCGCGCCCTCGTGGCCAAGTGAGGCATTGCACCCTTTGCGTAACTTTGCATCTGTCTAAACGTGGGACCTGGAGATTGAAACCCCTCAGGATTTGAACCAGTGTTCTTAGGGTTAGAAGCCAGGCGCCTTAAGCCCTGAGTATTCTCTCCAGCCCAGAAAATTCCTTTTAATTCCTTATAAGCCTAATGAGCTGAAGAGTGGGCAGAAGGAATGGAGAACCTCAGACTTGGTAAGTGTACCTTGGGGCACGGAGTCGCCAGAAGGAGGCGCTTGAGAACCTTCCTGACAACACGGTGGATGCAGGTGTGGTGATGGACCACAACAAGGGCAAGGTATGGAAAATCGCCAATATGTCATTGCTTCATTCAGTCACACTTGCAAAACATCGCAAAGACAAAATAACAAAAAGCAAAAACGAACGGAAGGAAGGAAGGAAGGAAGGAAGGAAGGAAGGAAGAAGAAAGAAAGGGAGGAAGAAGAAAGGAAGGAAGAAGGAAGACAGCAAAGACTCAAAGCAAGCAAGCAACAGAGAAAGAAAGAAAGAAAGTAAAATAAACAATAAATCAAATGAATTACGATCGAAACAGACTGAAGCTTTGACTTTACATAGCCTAAATGCCGGGAATAGTTGTAAGCGAAGCGATGACACACAACCCATTTGGCAAACGTCTATTAGGTCCTGTTAAGGAGACGACTGATAATCTTTGAAAATTACAGAAAAACCCTATGTGCTCTATCTTTGCAGGAGACACACAGATGGCTGGCTGCAGGCCTTTGTCATGATAGAGAAAATTCAGTGCTGGTTTCAGAAACTTTCCAGCAGATCACCTGGGAGAGAAAATAACACAGACACAAGGCCAGAGTCACCTGGTGTCATCACATGAAAAGTCGACATCACAGAAGCCTCCCTTCAACTGAGATCCAGAGAATGTGTCGCTGGCACTTACTATGAATGTTAGGACATTAGAAAGATTTAATTCCGAGATTGACACTTCTTAGAGGTTATTCTAACTTTTCCAGGAAACCAGTTGTGAATAAGTACAATTTATAAGGGTTTGGCTGGAAGTTCAAGGCCAGCCTGACACGCCACAGTGAATTTGTGTTAGCCCGGCTACAGCCATTGCTACCTCGCACTCCCCAAAAATTATGTATGTATATATGTATGTATGTATGTATGTATGTATGTATGTATTTATGTATGTAGATATATATATGTGTGTGTGTGTATGTGTGTGTGTGTGTGTGTTGATGGATGTTGATGGACATTTACATATGGCCTTAAACCTAATCCTACTGAGATATATATAAAAAATTTATATAATTCATATATAATATATATATATTATATGTATGTATATAAATAACGTGGAAAAAAACGTAATACATGTAATTATATTTTATATTATGTCATATATGTAAATATATAACATATATTTATATAGCTAATATATGTATAAATTTCCATGTATATTCATATATGAACTCATATGATTTACATTATAAGATTTATATCTAATTAATCTAATTAAAATATATTCATATGTGTATATATTCTGGGTGAGCGGGCAGTAAAAAAAAACACTGTTCCTCGCACCTCACGGAGTTCTCACTCTCCTGCCAGGATCCTGCACCGACACCCGAGAGCTCACTTCAGAAAACCTGAGTCCCTCTCGTCATCAACAACAATGACAGGCGAGACAGTGGTCCAAGTAATTGGACTCAGAGCCCCGGAAGATTTTTAAATCTCTCTACCTCAGTATTTCAAGCAGGGACTTGGTCTCGAGCGGCCGGCTTAACTCCTCGAGGCTCTTTCCATCAGCCAGCCACGATCTCCTTAGTTAGGCTGGGCCATTCCTAGGAAAACACACACTCTGTGACCTGTTTGTTCATTTTTCAGACATCCCCTTCCGGTAGGCTCTCAGAACTCAGAGTGATGGCATGAAATGTAAGATATCGCCCCATTTCCAAAAAGACCCTTCCGCTCTCCGCCTGTCCCCTGGCTCAGCAGTCCAAACTCAGGCGGCCATTTGGAGCGTTTTTTTTGAACGAGCAGATTTTTAACTCGGGTGACCGCGACGCGACGCACCCGAGGTTAGAGAATCTGGAGCCGGACGGGCCAGGAGAAGGCCTGGGTGTTCCAGGGACTCTCTGCGTGGAGAAAAAACGGCTCGCGACAAGCACCTGAGTCATCTGCTCACATCTGTCCGGGACCTCCAGAACTGACAGAGGTTTGAAGATATTCAGTAGGAGTTTTGAGCGCCCTCTCTGCCTGAGGCTCACACTTCTGGTAACCCAGCAGACCTGGTGGAGTGTGAGAAAATGGGCGGGCAGGCAGTGTCTCAGCTGCTGTGCACGAAATCAAGATGTGCGCGCCGCCTCGTGGCCAAGTGAGGCATTGCACCCTTGCGTAACTTTGCATCTGTCTAAACGTGGGACCTGGAGATTGAAACCCCTCAGGATTTGAACCAGTGTTCTTAGGGTTAGAAGCCAGGCGCCTTAAGCCCTGAGTATTCTCTCCAGCCCAGAAATTCCTTTTAATTCCTTATAAGCCTAATGAGCTGAAGAGTGGGCAGAAGGAATGGAGAACCTCAGACTTGGTAAGTGTACCTTGGGGCACGGAGTCGCCAGAAGGAGGCGCTTGAGAACCTTCCTGACAACACGGTGGATGCAGGTGTGGTGATGGACCACAACAAGGGCAAGGTATGGAAAAATCGCCAATATGTCATTGCTTCATTCAGTCACACTTGCAAAACATCGCAAAGACAAAATAACAAAAAGCAAAATGAACGGAAGGAAGGAAGGAAGGAAGAAAGGAAGGAAGGAAGGAAGGAAGGAAAAGAAAAGAAAGGGAGGAAGAAAGGAAAGGAAGGAAGAAGGACAGACAGCAAAGACTCAAGCAAGCAAGCAACAGAGAAAGAAAGAACAAGTAAAATATACAATAAATCAAATGAATTACGATCGAAACAGACTGAAGCTTTGACTTTACATAGCCTAAATGCCGGGAATAGTTGTAAGTTGTAGCGATGACACACAACCCATTTGGCAAACGTCTATTAGGTCCTGTTAAGGAGACGACTGATAATCTTTGAAAATTACAGAAAAACCCTATGTGCTCTATCTTTGCAGGAGACACACAGATGGCTATGCAGGCCTTTGTCATGATAGAGAAAAAATTCAGTGCTGGTTTCAGAAACTTTCCAGCAGATCACCTGGGAGAGAAAATAACACAGACACAAGGCCAGAGTCACCTGGTGTCATCACATGAAAAGTCGACATCACAGAAGCCTCCCTTCAACTGAGATCCAGAGAATGTTCGCTGGCACTTACTATGAATGTTAGGACATTAGAAAGATTTAATTCCGAGATTGACACTTCTTAGAGGTTATTCTAACTTTTCCAGGAAACCAGTTGTGAATAAGTACAATTTATAAGGGTTTGGAAGTTCAAGGCCAGCCTGACACGCCACAGTGAATTTGAATGTTAGCCCGGCTACAGCCATTGCTACCTGCACACCCTCCAAAAAAATTGTATGTATATATGTATGTATGTATGTATGTATGTATGTATGTATGTATGTATGTATATATATATATATATGTGTGTGTGTGTGTGTTTCTGTGTTGATGGATACACATTTACATATGGCCTTAAACCTAATCCTACTGAGATATATATAAAAATTTATATAATTCACATATAATTATATATATTTGTATATGTGTTATAAATAAATAACGTGGAAAATATGTATAATATGTAATTATATTTTATATTATGTGTATATATGTAAATATATAACATATATATATATATATTTATATAGCTAATATATGTATAAATTTCCATGTATATTCATATATGAACTCATACATTTACACATAAGATTATATCTAATTAAAATATATATTCATATGTGTATATATTCTGGGTGAGCGGGCAGTAAAAGAACACTGTTCCTCACCTCACGGAGTTCTCACTCTCCTGCCAGGATCCTGCACCGACACCCGAGAGCTCACTTCAGAAAACCTGAGTCCCTCTCGTCATCAACAACAATGACAGGCGAGACAGTGGTCCAAGTAATTGGACTCAGAGCCCCCGGAAGATTTTTAAATCTCTACCTCAGTATTTCAAGCAGGGACTTGGTCTCGAGCGGCCGGCTTCTAACTCCTCGGCTCTTTCCCATCAGCCAGCCACGATCTCCTCTAGTTAGGCTGGGCCATTCCTAGGAAAACACACACTCTGTGACCTGTTTGTTCATTTTTCAGACATCCCCTTCCGGTAGGCTCAGAACTCAGAGTGATGGCATGAAATGTAAGATATCGCCCCCATTTCCAAAAAGACCCTTCCGCCTCCGCCCTGTCCCCTGGCTCAGCAGTCCAAACTCAGGCGGCCATTTGGAGCGTTTTTTTTTGACGAGCAGATTTTTTTTAACCTCGGGTGACCGCGACGCGCTCACCCGAGGTTAGAGAATCTGGAGCCGGACGGGCCAGGAGAAGGCCTGGGTGTTCCAGGGACTCTCTGCGTGGGAGAAAAACGGGGCTCGCGACAAGCACCTGAGTCATCTGCTCACATCTGTCCGGGACCTCCAGAACTGACAGAGGTTTGAAGATATTCAGTAGGAGTTTTGAGCGCCCTCTCTGCCTGAAGCTCACACTTCTGGTAACCCAGCAGACCTGCTGGAGTGTGAGAAATGGGCGGCAGGCAGTGTCTCAGCTGCTGTGCACGAAATCAAGATGTGCGCGCCGCCTCGTGGCCAAGTGAGGCATTGCACCCTTGCGTAACTTTGCATCTGTCTAAACGTGGGTCCTGGAGATTGAAAACCCCCTCAGGATTTGAACCAGTGTTCTTAGGGTTAGAAGCCAGGCGCCTTAAGCCCTGAGTATTCTCTCCAGCCCAGAAATTCCTTTTAATTCCTTATAAGCCTAATGAGCTGAAGAGTGGGCAGAAGGAATGGAGAACCTCAGACTTGGTAAGTGTACCTTGGGGCACGGAGTCGCCAGAAGGAGGCGCTTGAGAACCTTCCTGACAACACGGTGGATGCAGGTGTGGTGATGGACCACAACAAGGGCAAGGTATGGAAAAATCGCCAATATGTCATTGCTTCATTCAGTCACACTTGCAAAACATCGCAAAGACAAAATAACAAAAAGCAAAAATGAACGGAAGGAAGGAAGGAAGGAAGGAAGGAAGGAAGGAAGGAAGGAAGGAAAGGAAGAAAAGAAAGGAAGAAAGAAAGAAGAAGGAAGAAGACAGCAAAAAGACTCAAGCAAGCAAGCAACAGAAAGAAAGAAAGAAGTAAAATATAAATAAATCAAATCAAATTTACGATCGAAACAGACTGAAGCTTTGACTTTACATAGCCTAAATGCCGGAATAGTTGTAGTTGTAAGCGATGACACACAACCCATTTGGCAAACGTCTATTAGGTCCTGTTAAGGAGACGACTCGATAATCTTTGAAAATTACAGAAAAACCCTATGTGCTCTATCTTTGCAGGAGACACACAGATGGCTATGCAGGCCTTTGTCATGATAGAGAAAAAAAATTCAGTGCTGGTTTCAGAAACTTTCCAGCAGATCACCTGGGAGAGAAAATAACACAGACACAAGGCCAGAGTCACCTGGTGTCATCACATGAAAAGTCGACATCACAGAAGCCTCCTTCAACTGAGATCCAGAGAATGTTCGCTGGCACTTACTATGAATGTTAGGACATTAGAAAGATTTAATTCCGAGATTGACACTTTTAGAGGTTATTCTAACTTTTCCAGGAAACCAGTTGTGAATAAGTACAATTTATAAGGGTTTGGCTGGAAGTTCAAGGCCAGCCTGACACGCCACAGTGAATTTGTGTGTTAGCCCGGCTACAGCCATTGCTACCTCGTACCCTCCAAAAATTATGTATGTATATATGTATGTATGTATGTATGTATGTATGTATGTATGCATATATATGTGTATGTGTGTGTGTGTGTTTGTGTGTTTGGTGTTGATGGATACACATTTACATATGGCCTTAAACCTAATCCTACTGAGATATATATAAAAATTTATATAATTCACATATAATTATATATATTTGTATATGTATGTATATGTATATATAAATAACGTGTAAAATGTATAATAATATGTAATTATATTTTATACATGTATATATATATGTATATAACATATATTTATATATATATATGTATAAATTTATGTATATTCATATATGATTCATATATGAATTTATACATATAGATTATATCTAATTAAAATATATATTCATATGTCATATGTGTATATATGTGGGTGAGCTGGGAGTAAAAAGAAAACTGTTCACTGCACCTCACGGAGTTCTCACCAGGATCCTGCACCATCCTGCACCGACACCCGAGCTCACTTCAGAAAACCTGAGTCCCTCTCGTCATCAACAACAATGACAGGCGAGACAGTGGTCCAAGTAATTGGACTCAGAGCCCCGGAAGATTTTTAAATCTCTACCTCAGTATTTCAAGCAGGGACTTGGTCTCTAGCGGCCGGCTTCTAACTCCTCGAGGCTCTTTCCCATCAGCCCTCCACGATCTCCTTAGTTAGGCTGGGCCATTCCTAGGAAAACACACACTCTGTGACCTGTTTGTTCATTTTTCAGACATCCCCTTCCGGTAGGCTCAGAATCAGAGTGATGGCATGAAATGTAAGATATCGCCCATTTCCAAAAAGACCCTTCCGCTCTCCGCCTGTCCCCCCCTCAGCAGTCCAAACTCAGGCAGGCCATTTGGAGCGTTTTTTGAACGAGCAGATTTTTTAACCTCGGGACCCGCGACGCGCTCACCCGAGGTTAGAGAATCTGGAGCCGGACGGGCCAGAGAAGGCCTGCCTGTGTTCCAGGGACTCTGACTCTGGGGAGAAAAAAACGGGCTCGCGACAAGCACCTGAGTCATCTGCTCACATCTGTCCGGGACCTCCAGAACTGACAGAGGTTTGAAGATATTCAGTAGGAGTTTTGAGCGCCCTCTCTGCCTGAGGCTCACACTTCTGGTAACCCAGCAGACCTGGTGGAGTGTGAGAAATGGGCGGGCAGGCAGTGTCTCAGCTGCTGTGCACGAAATCAAGATGTGCGCGCCTCGTGGCCAAGTGAGGCATTGCACCCTTGCGTAACTTTGCATCTGTCTAAACGTGGGACCTGGAGATTGAAACCCCCTCAGGATTTGAACCAGTGTTCTTAGGGTTAGAAGCCAGGCGCCTTAAGCCCTGAGTATTCTCTCCAGCCCAGAAATTCCTTTTAATTCCTTATAAGCCTAATGAGCTGAAGAGTGGGCAGAAGGAATGGAGAACCTCAGACTTGGTAAGTGTACCTTGGGGCACGGAGTCGCCAGAAGGAGGCGCTTGAGAACCTTCCTGACAACACGGTGGATGCAGGTGTGGTGATGGACCACAACAAGGGCAAGGTATGGAAAAATCGCCAATATGTCATTGCAGTCAGTCACACTTGCAAAACATCGCAAAGACAAAATAACAAAAAGCAAAATGAACGGAAGGAAGGAAGGAAGGAAGGAAGGAAGGAAGGAAGAAGGAAAAGAGGAAGAAAGGAAAGGAAGGAAGAAGGACAGACAGCAAAGACTCAAGCAAGCAAGCAAGCAACAGAAAAGAAAGAAAGAGTAAAATATACAAATAAATCAAATGAATTAAATGAATTACGACAGACTGAAGCTTTGACTTTTTGATAGCCTAAATGCCGGGAATAGTTGTAAGCGAAGCGATGACACACAACCCATTTGGCAAACGTCTATTAGGTCCTCCTGTTAAGGAGACGACTGATAATCTTTGAAAATTACAGAAAAACCCTATGTGCTCTATCTTTGCAGGAGACACACAGATGGCTATGCAGGCCTTTGTCATGATAGAGAAAAAATTCAGTGCTGGTTTCAGAAACTTTCCAGCAGATCACCTGGGAGAGAAAATAACACACAGACACAAGGCCAGAGTCACCTGGTGTCATCACATGAAAAGTCGACATCACAGAAGCCTCCCTTCAACTGAGATCCAGAGAATGTTCGCTGGCACTTACTATGAATGTTAGGACATTAGAAAGATTTAATTCTGAGATTGACACTTGACACTTAGAGGTTATTCTAACTTTTCCAGGAAACCAGTTGTGAATAAGTACAATTTATAAGGGTTTGGCTGGAAGTTCAAGGCCAGCCTGACACGCCACAGTGAATTTGTGTTAGCCCGGCTACAGCCATTGCTACCCTGCTACTCCAAAAATTATGTCCAAAAATTATGTATGTATGTATGTATGTATGTGTATGTATGTATGTATGTATATTATATATATATAGATATGTGTGTGTGTGTGTGTGTGTATTTCTGTGTTGATGGATACATATTTACATATGGCCTTAAACCTAATCCTACTGAGATATATATAAAAATTTATATAATTCACATATAATTATATATATTTGTATATGTATGTATATGTGTTATAAATAACGTGGAAAATGTATAATACATGTAATTATATTTTATACATGTCATATATGTAAATATATAACATATATTTATATAGCTAATATATGTATAAATTTCCATGTATATTCATATATGAACTCATACATTTACATATAAGATTATATCTAATTAAAATATATATTCATATGTGTATATATTCTCTGTGAGCGGGCAGTAAAAACACTGTTCCTCGCACCTCACGGAGTTCTCACTCCTGCCAGGATCCTGCACCGACACCCGAGCTCACTTCAGAAAACCTGAGTCCCTCTCTCCATCAACAACAATGACAGGCGAGACAGTGGTCCAAGTAATTGGACTCAGAGCCCCGGAAGATTTTTAAATCTCTACCTCAGTATTTCAAGCAGGGACTTGGTCTCGAGCGGCCGGCTTCTAACTCCTCGAGGCTCTTTCCCATCAGCCCTCCACGATCTCCTTAGTTAGGGGCTGGGCCTAGGAAAACACACACACACTGTGACCTGTTTGTTCATTTTTCAGACATCCCCTTCCGGTAGGCTCAGAACTCAGAGTGATGGCATGAAATGTAAGATATCGCCCATTTCCAAAAAGACCCTTCCGCCTCCGCCTGTCCCCTGGCTCAGCAGTCCAAACTCAGGCGGCCATTTGGAGCGTTTTTTTTGAACGAGCAGATTTTTAACCTCGGGTGACCGCGACGCGCTCACCCGAGGTTAGAGAATCTGGAGCCGGACGGGCCAGGAGAAGGCCTGGGTGTTCCAGGGACTCTCTGCGTGGGAGAAAAAACGGGGCGCGACAAGCACCTGAGTCATCTGCTCACATCTGTCCGGGACCTCCAGAACTGACAGAGGTTTGAAGATATTCAGTAGGAGTTTTGAGCGCCCTCTCTGCCTGAGGCTCACACTTCTGGTAACCCAGCAGACCTGGTGGAGTGTGAAATTTGGGCGGGCAGGCAGTGTCTCAGCTGCTGTGCACGAAATCAAGATGTCAAGATGTGCCTCGTGGCCAAGTGAGGCATTGCACCCACCATTGTAACTTGGCATCTGTCTAAACGTGGGACCTGGAGATTGAAACCCCCCTCAGGATTTGAACCAGTGTTCTTAGGGTTAGAAGCCAGGCGCCTTAAGCCCTGAGTATTCTCTCCAGCCCAGAAATTCCTTTTAATTCCTTATAAGCCTAATGAGCTGAAGAGTGGGCAGAAGGAATGGAGAACCTCAGACTTGGTAAGTGTACCTTGGGGCACGGAGTCGCCAGAAGGAGGCGCTTGAGAACCTTCCTGACAACACGGTGGATGCAGGTGTGGTGATGGACCACAACAAGGGCAAGGTATGGAAAAATCGCCAATATGTCATTGCTTCATTCAGTCACACTTGCAAAACATCGCAAAGACAAAATAACAAAAAGCAAAATGAACGGAAGGAAGGAAGGAAGGAAGGAAGGAAGGAAGGAAGGAAGGAAAGGAAGGAAAAAAAAAGAAAAAGAAAGGAAAGAAGAAGAAGACAGACAAGACTCAAGAAGCAAGCAACAGAGAAAGAAAGAAAGAAAGAACAAAAAATACAATAAAAATCAATGAATTACGATCGAAACAGACTGAAGCTTTGACTTTACATAGCCTAAATGCCGGGAATAGTTGTAAGCGAAGCGATGACACACAACCCATTTGGCAAACGTCTATTAGGTCCTGTTAAGGAGACGACTGATAATCTTTGAAAATTACAGAAAAACCCTATGTGCTCTATCTTTGCAGGAGACACAGATGGCTATGCAGGCCTTTGTCATGATAGAGAAAAAAAGTGCTGGTTTCAGAAACTTTCCAGCAGATCACCTGGGAGAGAAAACCTAACACAGACACAAGGCCAGAGTCACCTGGTGTCATCACATGAAAAGTCGACATCACAGAAGCCTCCCTTCAACTGAGATCCAGAGAATGTTCAGCTGGCACTTACTATGAATGTTAGGACATTAGAAAGATTTAATTTGAGATTGATTGACACTTAGAGGTTATTCTAACTTTTCCAGGAAACCAGTTGTGAATAAGTACAATTTATAAGGGTTTGGCTGGAAGTTCAAGGCCAGCCTGACACGCCACAGTGAATTTGTGTTAGCCCGGCTACAGCCATTGCTACCTCATGCACCCTCCAAAAAAATGTATGTATGTATGTATGTATGTATATGTATGTATGTATGTATGTATGTATTATATATATATATATATGTGTGTGTGTGTGTGTGTGTGTGTATGTTTCTGTGTTGATGGATACACATATGGCCTTACAACCTAATCCTACTGAGATATATATAAAAATTTATATAATTATATATATAATATATATATATTTGTATATGTATGTTATAAATAACGTGTAAAAAATGTATAATACATGTAATTATATTTTATATATGTCATATATGTAAATATATATATATATGTATATATTTATATATATATAATATATATATAAATTTATTTATATGTATATTCATATATGAACTATATTATATTTATATATAAGATTATATTATATATTAATTAAAATATATATTCATATGTGTATATATTCATATGTGTATATTCTGGGTGAGTAAAAGAAAAACTGTTCCTCGCACCTCACGGAGTTCTCACTCTCCTGCCAGGGATCCTCCTGCACCGACACCCGCTCACTCAGAAAAAACCTGAGTCCCTCTCATCATCAACAACAATGACAGGCAGTGACAGTGGTCCAAGTAATTGGACTCAGAGCCCCGGAAGATTTTTAAATCTCTCTACCTCAGTATTTCAAGCAGGGACTTGGTCTCGAGCGGCCGGCTTCTAACTCCTCGAGGCTCTTTCCCATCAGCCTCCACGATCTCCTTAGTTAGGCTGGGCCATTCCTAGGAAAACACACACTCTGTGACCTGTTTGTTCATTTTTCAGACATCCCCTTCCGGTAGGCTCGTAACTCAGAGTGATGGCATGAAATGTAAGATATCGCCCATTTCCAAAAAGACCCTTCCGCTCTCCGCCTGTCCCCTGGCTCAGCAGTCCAAACTCAGGCGGCCATTTGGAGCGTTTTTTGACGAGAGATTTTTAACCTCGGACCGCGACGACGACGCACCCGAGGTTAGAGAATCTGGAGCCGGACGGGCCAGGAGAAGGCCCAGTGGCCTGGGTGTTCGGGACTCTCTGCGTGGGAGAAAAACGGGGCTCGCGACAAGCACCTGAGTCATCTGCTCACATCTGTCCGGGACCTCCAGAACTGACAGAGGTTTGAAGATATTCAGTAGGAGTTTTGAGCGCCCTCTCTGCCTGAGGCTCACACTTCTGGTAACCCAGCAGACCTGGTGGAGTGTGAGAAATGGGCGGGCAGGCAGTGTCTCAGCTGCTGTGCACGAAA
Organism: Orientallactaga sibirica; assembly: GCA_036365145.1. Lineage (NCBI taxonomy): Eukaryota > Metazoa > Chordata > Mammalia > Rodentia > Dipodidae > Orientallactaga > Orientallactaga sibirica. The sequence continues at coordinate 3,314 of JAEOAD010000819.1, read as the reverse complement.
TCAAGATGTGCGCGCGCCCGTGGCCAAGTGAGGCATTGCACCCTTTGCGTAACTTTGCATCTGTCTAAACGTGGGACCTGGAGATTGAAACCCCCTCAGGATTTGAACCAGTGTTCTTAGGGTTAGAAGCCAGGCGCCTTAAGCCCTGAGTATTCTCTCCAGCCCAGAAATTCCTTTTAATTCCTTATAAGCCTAATGAGCTGAAGAGTGGGCAGAAGGAATGGAGAACCTCAGACTTGGTAAGTGTACCTTGGGGCACGGAGTCGCCAGAAGGAGGCGCTTGAGAACCTTCCTGACAACACGGTGGATGCAGGTGTGGTGATGGACCACAACAAGGGCAAGGTATGGAAAATCGCCAATATGTCATTGCTTCATTCAGTCACACTTGCAAAACATCGCAAAGACAAAATAACAAAAAAATGCAAAATGAACGGAAGGAAGGAAGGAAGGAAGGAAGGAAGGAAGGAAGGAAGGAAAGGAAAGAAAGGAAAGGAAAGGAAGAAGGAAGGAAGAGGACAGAAGAAAGACTCAAGCAAAGAAGCAACAGAGAAAGAAAGAACAAAGAAAAACATAAAATATAAATCAAATCAAATAATTATCGAAACAGACTGAAGCTTTGACTTTACATAGCCTAAATGCCGGGAATAGTTGTAAGCGAAGCGATGACACACAACAAATTTGGCAAACGTCTATTAGGTCCTGTTAAGGAGACGACTCGATAATCTTTGAAAATTACAGAAAAACCCTATGTGCTCTATCTTTGCAGGAGACACACAGATGGCTATGCAGGCCTTTGTCATGATAGAGAAAAAAATTCAGTGCTGGTTTCAGAAACTTTCCAGCAGATCACCTGGGAGAGAAAATAACACAGACACAAGGCCAGAGTCACCTGGTGTCATCACATGAAAAGTCGACATCACAGAAGCCTCCCTTCAACTGAGATCCAGAGAATGTTCGCTGGCACTTACTATGAATGTTAGGACATTAGAAAGATTTAATTCCGAGATTGACACTTCTTAGAGGTTATTCTAACTTTTCCAGGAAACCAGTTGTGAATAAGTACAATTTATAAGGGTTTGGCTGGAAGTTCAAGGCCAGCCTGACACGCCACAGTGAATTTGTGTTAGCCCGGCTACAGCCATTGCTACCTTGCTACCCTCCCAAAAATTATGTATGTATATATGTATGTATGTATGTATGTATGTATGTATGTATGTATTTATGTATGCATAGATATACATATGTGTGTGTGTGTGTGTGTGTGTGTGTATGTTTCTGTGTTGATGGATACACATTTACATATGGCCTTAAACCTAAACCTAATACTGAGATATATAAAAATTTATATAATTCACATATAATTATATATATTTGTATATGTGTTATAAATAACGTGGAAAATGTAAATACATGTAATTATATTTTATATGTTTTATATGTATAATATATAAATATATATATTTATATATATTTAATATATGTATAAATATATGTATATTCATATATGAACTATGAACATACATTTACACATATATTTATATCTAATTAAAATATAAATTCATATGTGTATATATTCTGGGTGAGCTGGGCAGTAAAAGAACACTGTTCCTCGCACCTCACGGAGTTCTCACGGAGTTCTCCTGCCAGGATCCTGCACCGACACCCGAGCTCACTTCAGAAAACCTGAGTCCCTCTCGTCATCAACAACAATGACAGGCGAGACAGTGGTCCAAGTAATTGGACTCAGCCCCCGGAAGATTTTTAAATCTCTCTACCTCAGTATTTCAAGCAGGGACTTGGTCTCGAGCGGCCGGCTTCTAACTCCTCGAGGCTCTTTCCCATCATCAGCCTCCACGATCTCCTTAGTTAGGCTGGGCCATTCCTAGGAAAACACACACACTCTGTGACCTGTTTGTTCATTTTTCAGACATCCCCTTCCGGTAGGCTCGTAACTCAGAGTGATGGCATGAAATGTAAGATATCGCCCATTTCCAAAAAGACCCTTCCGCTCTCCGCCTGTCCCCTGGCTCAGCAGTCCAAACTCAGGCGGCCATTTGGAGCGTTTTTTTTGAACGAGCAGATTTTTTTTTAACCTCGGGTGACCGCGACGCGCTCACCCGAGGTTAGAGAATCTGGAGCCGGACGGGCCAGGAGAAGGCCTGGGTGTTCCAGGGACTCTCTGCGTGGGAGAAAACGGGGCTCGCGACAAGCACCTGAGTCATCTGCTCACATCTGTCCGGGACCTCCAGAACTGACAGAGGTTTGAAGATATTCAGTAGGAGTTTTGAGCGCCCTCTCTGCCTGAGGCTCACACTTCTGGTAACCCAGCAGACCTGGTGGAGTGTGAGAAATGGGCGGGCAGGCAGTGTCTCAGCTGCTGTGCACGAAATCAAGATGTGCGCGCCGCCTCGTGGCCAAGTGAGGCATTGCACCCTTGCGCGTAACTTTGCATCTGTCTAAACGTGGGACCTGGAGATTGAAACCCCCAGGATTTGAACCAGTGTTCTTAGGGTTAGAAGCCAGGCGCCTTAAGCCCTGAGTATTCTCTCCAGCCCAGAAATTCCTTTTAATTCCTTATAAGCCTAATGAGCTGAAGAGTGGGCAGAAGGAATGGAGAACCTCAGACTTGGTAAGTGTACCTTGGGGCACGGAGTCGCCAGAAGGAGGCGCTTGAGAACCTTCCTGACAACACGGTGGATGCAGGTGTGGTGATGGACCACAACAAGGGCAAGGTATGGAAAAATCGCCAATATGTCATTGCTTCATTCAGTCACACTTGCAAAACATCGCAAAGACAAAAAAAACAAAAAAATGAAATGAAGGAAGAAGGAAGGAAGGAAGGAAGGAAGAAAGAAAGAAAGGAGAAAGAAAGAAAAAGGAAAGACAGACAGCAAAGACTCAAGCAAGCAAGCAACAGAGAAAGAAAGAACAAGTAAAATATACAATAAATCAAATGAATTACGATCGAAACAGACTGAAGCTTTGACTTTACATAGCCTAAATGCCGGGAATAGTTGTAAGCGAAGCGATGACACAAACCCATTTGGCAAACGTCTATTAGGTCCTGTTAAGGAGACGACTCGATAATCTTTGAAAATTACAGAAAAACCCTATGTGCTCTATCTTTGCAGGAGACACACAGATGGCTATGCAGGCCTTTGTCATGATAGAGAAAAAAATTCAGTGCTGGTTTCAGAAACTTTCCAGCAGATCACCTGGGAGAGAAAATAACACAGACACAAGGCCAGAGTCACCTGGTGTCATCACATGAAAAGTCGACATCACAGAAGCCTCCCTTCAACTGAGATCCAGAG
>JAEOAD010000869.1:0-15553 GCA_036365145.1 Orientallactaga sibirica | reverse complement strand
CAGTGTGCTTCACGTTCAGTTACATTGCTGAAATAAGCTCATTCGGTTCTAGAATCAGTTGCTTTCCTACAAAGAAGGTTGAGTACAGCAACTTCAAACTTTCCTTCTTAATGTAATCTAAAAAGAATTAGTGAGATTAGAACATTACGCCTCATTTATAAAATACTTTTTGAAAACAAACATCTTCCATTGCAGACATTGTACAGTGTGAAATAAGCTCATTCGGTTCTAGAATCAGTTTCTTTCCTACAAGAAGGTTGACTGCAGCAAGTTCAAACTTTCCTTGTTAATGTAATCTGAAAAGATGCACAACAGTAGACTGGCCTCATTTCTAAAGTAGTTTTTAGAAAACAAACATCTTCATTACCGAACACTGTACTATGTGAAATGAGCTAGTTCGATTCTAGGAATCACTTGCTTTCTCTAAGAAGAATGTTGAGTGCAACAAGTTCAAACTTTCCTACTTTGTGTAATCTAACAAGATGTACAAGTTAGTGGATACGCCTCATTTCTAAAGTAGTTTCTTTAGAAAAAGAAACATCTTCAGTACCGAACACTGTACTGTGTGAAATAAGTTAATTAAGCTTCTAGGAATCAGTTTAATTTCTACGAAGAAGGTTGAGTGCAGCAAGTTCAAACTTCCTGGTTAATGTAATCTAAAAAGATGGCCAAGTTAGAAGATTCGCCTCATTTCTAAAGTACTTTGTTGAGAAAACAAACATCTTCATTGCCGAACATTGTACTGTGTGAAATAAGCTCATTCGGTTCTAGGAATCAGTTGCTTTCCTACAAAGAAGGTTGAGGGCAGCAAGTTCAAACTTTCATTGTTAATGTAATCTGAAAAGATGAACAACTTAGTAGATTGGCCTTATTTCTAAAGTAGTTTGTTTAGAAAACAAACATCTCCATTACCGAACACTGTACTATGTGAAATGAGCTAGTTCGATTTTAGTAATCACTTGCTTTCCTACGAAGAAGGTTGAGTGCAGCAAGTTCAAACTTTCCTACTTTGTGTAATCTAACAAGATGAACAAGTTAGTGGATTAGCCTGATTTCTAAAGTAGTTTCTTTAGAAAAGAAACATCTTCAGTACTGAACACTGGACTGTGTGAAATAAGTTAATTCGCTTCTAGGAATCAGTTTAATTTCTACGAAGAAGGTTGAGTGCAGCAAGTTCAAACTTTCCTTGTTAATGTAATCTAAAGAGATGGCCAAGTTAATAGATTCAACTCATTTGTAAATTCGTTTGCTGAGAAAACAAACATCTTCATTTCCGAATATTGAACTGTGTGAAATAAGCTCATTCGGTTCTAGGAATCATTTGCTTTCCTACATAGAAGGTTGAGTGCAGCAAGTTCAAACTTTCCTTGTTAATGTAATCTAAAAAGATGGCCAAGTTAGTAGATTCCACTCATTTGTAAAGTAGTTTGTTGAGAAAACAAACATCTTCATTGCCGAACAATGTACTGTGTGAAATAAGCTCATTCGGTTCTAGGAATCAGTTGCTTTCCTACAAAGAAGGTTGAGTGCAGCAAGTTCAAACATTCCTTGTTAATGTAATCTAAAAAGATGGCCACGTTAGTAGATTCGACTCATTTGTAAAGTAGTTTGTTGAGAAAACAAACATCCTCATTACCGAACACTGTACTATGTGAAATGAGCTAGTTCGATTCTAGGAATCACTTGCTTTCCTACAAAGAAGGTTGAGTGCAGCAAGTTCAAACTTTCCTACTTTGAGTAAACTAACAAGATGTACAAGTTAGTGGATTCGCATCATTTCTAAATTAGTTTCTTTAGAAAAGAAACATCTTCAGTACAGAACACTGTACTGTGTGAAATGAGTTAATTCGCTTCTCGGAGTCAGTTTAATTTCTACAAAGATGGTTGAGTGCAGGAAGTTCAAACTTGACTAGTTTGTGTAAACTAACAAGATGTACAAGTTAGTGGATTCGCATCATTTCTAAATTAGTTTCTTTAGAAAAGAAACATCTTCAGTACAGAACACTGTACTGTGTGAAATAAGTTAATTCGCTTCTAGGAAGCAGTTTAATTTCTACGAAGGCTGAGTGCAGCAAGTTGAAACTTTCCTTGTTAATGTAATCTCAAAAGATGGCCAAGTTAGAACATTCGCCTCATTTGTGAAGTACTTTGTTGAGAAAACAAACATCTTCATTACCGAACATGGTACTATGTGAAATAAGCTCATTCGGTTCTAGGAATCAGTTGCTTTCCTACAAAGAAGGTTGAGTGCAGCAACTTCAAACTTTCCTTCTTAATGTAATCTAAAAAGATGGCCAAGTTAGAACATTCGCCTCATTTGTAAAGTAATTTGTTCAGAAAACAAATATCTTCATTGCCGAACATTGGAGTGTGTGAAATAAGCTCATTCGGTTCTAGGAATCAGTTGCTTTCCTACAAAGAAGGTTGAGTGCAGCAACTTCAAACGTTCCTTGTTAATGTAATCTGAAAAGATGTACAACTTAGTAGATTGGCCTCATTTCTAAAGTAGTTTTTTAGAAAACAAACATCTTCATTACAACACTGTACTATGTGAAAAGAGCTATTTGATTCTAGAATCACTTGCTTTCCTACAAAGAAGGTTGAGTGCAGCAAGTTCAAACTTTCCTACTTTGTGTAATCTAACAAGATGTACAAGTTAGTGGATTAAGCCTCATTTCTAAAGTAGTTTCTTTAGAAAGAAACATCTTCAGTACCGAACACTGTACTGTGTGAAATAAGATAATTAGGCTTCTAGGAACAGTTTAATTTCTACGAATAAGGTTGAGTGCAGCAAGTTCAAACGTTCCTTGTTAATGTAATCTAAAAAGATGGCCAAGTTAGAAGATTCGCCTCATTTGTAAAGTACTTTGTTGAGAAAACAAACATCTTCATTGCCGAACATTGTACTGTGTGAAATAAGCTCATTTGGTTCTAGGAATCAGTTTCTTTCCTACAAAGAAGGTTGACTGCAGCAAGTTCAAACTTTCCTTGTTAATGTAATCTGAAAAGATGCACAACTTAGTAGATTGGCCTCATTTCTAAAGTAGTTTGTTTAGAAAACAAACATCTTCATTACCGAACACTGTGCTATGTGAAATGAGCTAGTTCGATTCTACGAATCACTTGCTTTCCTACGGAGAATGTTGACTGCAGCAAGTTCAATCTTTAATACTTTGTGTAATCTAACAAGATGTACAAGTTCATGGATTCGCCCCATTTCTAAAGTAGTTTCTTTAGAAAAGAAACATCTTCAATATCAAACACTGTACTGTGTGAAATAAGTTAATTCGCTCCTAGGAAACAGTTTAATTTCTACGAAGAAGGTTGAGTGCAGCAAGTTCAAACTTTCCTTCTTAATGTAATCTAAAAAGATGGCCAAGTTAGAAGATTCGCCCCATTTGTAAAGTACTTTGTTGAGAAATCAAACATCTTCATTGCCGAACATTGTACTGTGTGAAATAAGCTCATTCGGTTCTAGGAATCAGTTGCTTTCCTACAAAGAAGGTTGAGTGCAGCAAGTTCAAACTTTCCGTGTTAATGTAATCTGAAAAGGTGCACAACTTAGTAGATTGGCCTCATTTCTAAAGTAGTTTGTTTAGAAAACAAACTTCTTCATTCCCGAACACTGTACGATGTGAAATGAGCTAGTTCGATTCTAGGAATCACTTGCTTTCTTACGAAGAATGTTGACTGCAGCAAGTTCAAACTTTAACACTTTGTGTAATCTCACAAGATGTACAAGTTCGTGGATTCGCCTCATTTCTAAAGTAGTTTCTTTAGAAAAGAAACATCTTCAATATTGAACACTGCACTGTGTGAAATAAGTTAATTCGCTTCTAGGAATCAGTTTAATTTCTACGAAGAAGGTTGAGTGCAGCAAGTTCAAACTTTCCTTGTTAATGTAATCTCAAAAGTTGGCCAAGTTAGAACACTCGCCTCATTTGTAAAGTACTTTGTTGAGAAAACAAACATCTTCATTGCCGAACATTGTACTGTGTGAAATAAGCCCATTAGGTTCTAGGAATCAGTTGTTTTCCTACAAAGAATGTTGAGTGAAGCAACTTCAAACTTTCCTTGTTAATGTAATCTAAAAAGATGGCCAAGTTAGTAGATTCGCCTCATTTGTAAACTAGTTTGTTGAGAAATCAAACATCTTCATTGCCAAACATTGTACTGTGTGAAATAAGCTCATTCGGTTCTAGGAATCACTTGCTTTCCTACAAAGAAGGTTGAGTGCAGCAACTTCAAACTTTCCTTGTTAATGTAATCTAAAAAGATGGCCAACTTAGTAGATTCGACTCAATTGTAAAGTAGTTTGTTGAGAAAACAAACATCTTCATTGCCGAACATTGTACTGTGTGAAATAAGCTCATTCGGTTCTAGAAATCGGTTGCTTTCCTACAAAGAAGGTTGAGTGCAGCAAGTTCAAACTTTCCGTGTTAATGTAATCTGAACAGATGCACAAAGTAGTAGATTGGCCTCATTTCTAAAGTAGTTTCTATAGAAAAGAAACATCTTCAGTTCCGAACACTGTACTGTGTGAAATAAGTTAATTCGCTTCTAGGAATCATTTTAATTTCTACGAAGAAGGTTGAGTGCAGCAAGTTCAAACATTCCTTGTTAATGTAATCTAAACAGATGCACAAGTTAGTAGATTGGCCTCAATTCTAAAGTAGTTTGTTTAGAAAACAAACATCTTCATTACCGAACACTGTACTATGTGAAATGAGCTAGTTCGATTCTAGGAATCACTTGCTTTCCTACGAAGAAGGTTGAGTGCAGCAAGTTCAAACTTTCCTACTTTGTGTAATCTAAGAAGATGTACAAGTTTGTGGATTCGCCCTCATTTCTAAAGTAGTTTCTTTAGAAAAGAAACATCTTCAGTACCGAACACTGTACTGTGTGAAATAAGTTAATTAAATTCTAGGAATCAGTTTAATTTCTAAATAGAACGTTGAGCGCAGCAACTTCAAACTTTCTTTGTTAATGTAATCTCAAAAAATGGCCAAGTTAGAACATTCGCCTCATTTGTAAAGTACTTTGTTGAGAAAACAAACATCTTCATGGCCGAACATTGTACTGTGTGAAATAAGCTCATTCGGTTCTAGGAATCAGTTGCTTTCCTACAAAGAAGGTTGAGAGCAGCAAGTTGAAACTTTCCTTGTTAATGTAATCTCAAAAGATGTCCAAGTTAGTAGATTCCCCTCATTTGTAAAGTAGTTTGTTGAGAAAACAAACATCTTCATTGCCGAACATTGTACTGTGTGAAATAAGCTCATTCGGTTCTAGGAATCAGTTGCTTTCCTACAAAGAAGGTTGAGTGCAGCAAGTTCAAACTTTCCTTGTTAATGTAATCTGAAAAGATGCACAACGTAGTAGATTGGCCTCATTTCTAAAGTAATTTGTTTAGAAAACAAACATCTTCATTACCGAACACTGTACTATGTGAAATGAGCCAGTTCGATTCTAGGAATTACTTGCTTTCCTACAAAGAAGTTTGAGTGCAGCAAGTTCAAACTTCCCTACTTTGTGTAATCTAACAAGATGTACAAGTTAGTGGATTCGCCTCATTTCTAAAGTAGTTTCTTTAGAAAAGGAACATCTTCAGTACCGAACACTGTACGGTGTGAAATAAGTTAATTCGCTTGTAGGAATCAGTTTAATTTCTACGAAGAGGGTTGAGTGCAGCAAGTTCAAACTTTCCTTGCTAATGTAATCTCAAAAGATGGCCAAGTTAGAACATTCCCCTCATTTGTAAAGTACTTTGTTGAGAAAACAAACATCTTCATTGCCGAACATTGTACTATGTGAAATAAGCTCATTCGGTTCTAGGAATCAGTTGCTTTCCTACAAAGAAGGTTGAGTGCAGCAACTTCAAACTTTCCTTGTTAATGTAATCTAAAAAGATGGCCAACATAGTAGATTCGAATCAATTGCAAAGTAGTTTGTTGAGAAAACAAACATCTTCATTGCTGAACATTGTACTGTGTGAAATAAGCTCATTCGTTCCTAGGAATCAGTTGCTTTCCTACAAAGAAGGTTGAGTGCAGCAAGTTCAAACTTTCCTTGTTAATGTAATCTGAAAAGATGCACAACGTAGTAGGCTGGCCTCATTTCTAAAGTAGTTTCTATAGAAAAGAAACATCTTCAGTTCCGAACACTGTACTGTGTGAAATAAGTTAATTCGCTTCTAGGAATCATTTTAATTTCTACGAAGAAGGTTGAGTGCAGCATGTTCAAACTTTCCTTGTTAATGTAATCTAAAACGATGGGCAAGTTAGAAGATTCACCTCATTTGTAAAGTACATTTTTGAGAAAACATATATCTTCATCACCGAACATTGTACTGTGTGAAATAAGCTCATTCGGTTCTAGGAATCAGTTGCTTTCCTACAAAGAAGGTTGAGTGCAGCAAGTTCAAACTTTCCTTGTTAATGTAATCTCAAAAGACGGCCAAGTTAGAAGATTCGACTCATTTGTATAGTAGTTTGTTGAGAAAACAATCATCTTTATTGCCCAACATTGTACTGTGTGAAATAAGCTCATTCGGTTCTAGGAATCAGTTGCTTTCCTACAAAGAAGGTTGAGTGTAGCAAGTTCAAACTTTCCTTGTTAATGTAATCTGAAAAGATGCACAACGTAGTAGATTGGCCTCATTTCTAAAGTAGTTTGTTTAGAAAACAAACATCTACATTACCGAACAATGTACTATGTGAAATGAGCTAGTCCGATTCTAGGAATCACTTGCTCTCCTACGAAGAAGGTTGAGTGCAGCAAGTTCAAACTTTCCTACTTTGTGTAATCTAACAAGATGGACAAGTTAGTGTATTCGCCTCATTTCTAAAGTAGTTTCTTTAGAAAAGAAACATCTTCAGAACCGAACATTGTACTGTGTGAAAAAAGATAATTCGCTTCTAGGAATCAGTTTAATTTCTAAGAAGAAGGTTGAGTGCAGCAAGTTCAAACGTTCCTTGTTAATGTAATATAAAAAGATGGCCAAGTTAGTAGATTCGACTCATTTTTAAAGTAGTTTCTTGAGAAAACAAACATATATATTGCCGAACATTGTACTGTGTGAAATAAGCTCATTCGGTTCTAGGATTCAGTTGTTTTCCTACAAAGAAGGTTGAGTGCAGCAAGTTCAAACTTTCCTTGTTAATGTAATCTAAAAAGATGGCGAAATTAGTAGATTCGCCTCATTTGTAAAGTACTGTGTTGAGAAAACAAACATCTTCATTGCCAAATATTGTACTGTGTGAAATAATCTCATTCGGTTCTAGGAATCAGTTGCTTTCCTACAAAGAAGGTTGAGTGCAGCAAGTTCAAACTTTCCTTTTTAATGTAATCTGAAAAGATGCACAACTTAGTAGATTGGCCTCATTTCTAAAGTAGTTTGTTTAGAAAACAAATATCTTCATTACCGAACACTGTGCTATGTGAAATGAGCTAGTTCGATTCTAGGAATCACTTGCTTTCCTACGAAGAAGGTTGAGTGCAGCAAGTTCAAACTTTCCTACTTTGTGTAATCTAACAAGATGTACAAGTTAGTGGATTCGCCTCATTTCTAAAGTAGTTTCTTTAGAAAAGAAACATCTTCAGTACCGAACACTGTACTATGTGAAATAAGTTAATTCGCTTCTAGGAATCAGTTTAATTTCTACGAAGAAGGTAGAGAGCAGGAAGTACAAACTTTCCTTGTTAATGTAATCTCAAAAGATGGCCAAGTTAGAACATGCACCTCTTTTGTAAAGTACTTTGTTGAGAAAACAAACATCTTCATTGCCGAACATTGTACTGTGTGAAATAAGCTCATTCGGTTCTAGGAATCAGTTGCTTTCCTACAAAGAAGGTTGAGTGCAGCAAGTTAAAACTTTCCTTGTTAATGTAATCTGAAAAGATGCACAACCTAGTAGATTGGCCTCATTTCTAAAGTAGTTTCTTTAGAAAAGAAACATCTTCAGAACGGAACACTGTACTGTGTGAAATAAGTTAACTCGCTTCTAGGAATCAGTTTAATTTCTATGAAGAAGGTTGAGTGCAGCAAGTTGAACCTTTCCTTGTTAATGTAATCTCAAAAGATGGCCAAGTTAGAACATTCGCCTCATTTGTAAAGTACTTTGTTGAGAAAACAAACATCTTCATTGCCGAACATTGTACTGTGTGAAATAAGCTCATTCGGTTCTAGGAATCAGTTGCTTTCCTACAAAGAAGGTTGAGTGCAGCAAGTTCAAACTTTCCTTGTTAATGTAATCTAAAAAGATGGCCAAGTTAGAACATTCGCCTCATTTGTAAAGTACTTTGTTGAGAAAACAAACATCTTCATTCCGAACATTGTACTGTGTGAAATAAGCTCATTCGGTTCTAGGAATCAGTTGCTTTCCTACAAAGAAGGTTGAGTGCAGCAACTTCAAACATTCCTTGTTAATGTAATCTGAAAAGATGCACAACTTAGTAGATTGGCCTCATTTCTAAAGTAGTTTGTTTAGAAAACAAACATCTTCATTACGAACACTGTACTATGTGAAATGAGCTAGTTCGATTCTAGGAATCACTTGCTTTCCCTACGAAGAAGGTTGAGTGCAGCAAGTTCAAACTTTCCTACTTTGTGTAATCTAACAAGATGTACAAGTTCGTGGATTAGCGTCATTTCTAATGTAGTTTCTTTAGAAAAAGAAACATCTTCAGTACCGAACACTGTACTGTGTGAAATAAGTTAATTAAGCTTCTAGGAATCAGTTTAATTTCTACGAAGAAGGTTGAGTGCAGCAAGTTCAAACTTTCCTTGTTAATGTAATCTCAAAAGTTGGCCAAGTTAGAAGATTCGCCTCATTTGTAAAGTACTTTGTTGAGAAAACAAACATCTTCATTGCCGAACATTGTACTGTGTGAAATAAGCTCATTCGGTTCTAGGAATCAGTTGCTTTCCTACAAAGAAGGTTGAGTGCAGCAACTTCAAACTTTCCTTGTTAATGTAATCTAAAAAGATGGCCAACTTAGTAGATTCGACTCAATTGTAAAGTAGTTTGTTGAGAAAACAAACATCTTCATTGCCGAACATTGTACTGTGTGAAATAAGCTCATTCGGTTCTAGGAATCAATTGCTTTCCTACAAAGAAGGTTGAGTGCAGCAAGTTCAAACTTTCCTTGTTAATGTAATCTGAAAAGATGCACAATGTAGTAGATTGGCCTCATTTCTAAAGTAGTTTCTATAGAAAAGAAACATCTTCAGTTCCGAACACTGTACTGTGTGAAATAAGTTAATTCGCTTCTAGGAATCATTTTAATTTCTACGAAGAAGGTTGAGTGCAGCAAGTTCAAACATTCCTTGTTAATGTAATCTGAACAGATGCACAACGTAGTAGATTGGCCTCAATTCTAAAGTAGTTTGTTTAGAAAACAAACATCTTCATTACCGAACACTGTACTATGTGAAATGAGCTAGTTCGATTCTAGGAATCACTTGCTTTCCTACGAAGAAGGTTGAGTGCAGCAAGTTCAAACTTTCCTACTTTGTGTAATCTAAGAAGATGTACAAGTTTGTGGATTCGCCTCATTTCTAAAGTAGTTTCTTTAGAAAAGTAACATCTTCAGTACCGAACACTGTACGGTGTGAAATAAGTTAATTCGCTTCTCGGAATCAGTTTAATTTCTAAGAAGAAGGTTGAGCGCAGCAACTTCAAACTTTCTTTGTAAATGTAATCTCAAAAAATGGCCAAGTTAGAACATTCGCCTCATTTGTAAAGTACTTTGTTGAGAAAACAAACATCTTCATGGCCGAACATTGTACTGTGTGAAATAAGCTCATTCGGTTCTAGGAATCAGTTGCTTTCCTACAAAGAAGGTTGAGAGCAGCAAGTTGAAACTTTCCGTGTTAATGTAATCTCAAAAGATGGCCAAGTTAGTAGATTCCCCTCATTTGTAAAGTAGTTTGTTGAGAAAACAAACATCTTCATTGCCGAACATTGTACTTTGTGAAATAAGCTCATACGGTTCTAGGAATCAGTTGCTTTCCTACAAAGAAGGTTGAGTGCAGCAAGTTCAAACTTTCCTTGTTAATGTAATCTGAAAAGATGCACAACGTAGTAGATTGGCCTCATTTCTAAAGTAATTTGTTTAGAAAACAAACATCTTCATTACCGAACACTGTACTATGTGAAATGAGCCAGTTCGATTCTAGGAATTACTTGCTTTCCTACAAAGAAGGTTGAGTGCAGCAAGTTCAAACTTTCCAACTTTCTGTAATCTAACAAGATGTACAAGTTAGTGGATTCGCCTCATTTCTAAAGTAGTTTCTTTAGAAAAGGAACATCTTCAGTACCGAACACTGTACTGTGTGAAATAAGTTAATTCGCTTCTAGGAATCAGTTTAATTTCTACGAAGAGGGTTGAGTGCAGCAAGTTCAAACTTTCCTTGTTAATGTAATCTCAAAAGATGGCCAAGTTAGAACATTCGCCTCATTTGTAAAGTACTTTGTTGAGAAAACAAACATCTTCATTGCCGAACATTGTACTATGTGAAATAAGCTCATTCGGTTCCAGGAATCAGTTGGTTTCCTACAAAGAAGGTTGAGTGCAGCAACTTCAAACTTTCCTTGTTAATGTAATCTAAAAAGATGGCCAACATAGTAGATTCGAATCAATTGCAAAGTAGTTTGTTGAGAAAACAAACATCTTCATTGCCGAACATTGTACTGTGTGAAATAAGCTCATTCGTTTCTAGGAATCAGTTGCTTTCCTACAAACAAGGTTGAGTGCAGCAAGTTCAAACTTTCCTTGTTAATGTAATCTGAAAAGATGCACAACGTAGTAGACTGGCCTCATTTCTAAAGTAGTTTCTATAGAAAAGAAACATCTTCAGTTCCGAACACTGTACTGTGTGAAATAAGTTAATTCGCTTCTAGGAATCATTTTAATTTCTACGAAGAAGGTTGAGTGCAGCATGTTCAAACTTTCCTTGTTAATGTAATCTAAAACGATGGCCAAGTTAGAAGATTCGCCTCATTTGTAAAGTACATTTTTGAGAAAACATATATCTTCATTGCCGAACATTGTACTGTGTGAAATAAGCTCATTCGGTTCTACGAATCAGTTGCTTTCCTACAAAGAAGGTTGAGTGCAGCAAGTTCAAACTTTCCTTGTTAATGTAATCTGAAAAGATGCACAACGTGGTAGATTGGCCTCATTTCTAAAGTAGTTTCTTTAGAAAAGAAACATCTTCAGTACCGAACACTGTACTGTGTGAAATAAGTTAATTCGCTTCTAGGAATCAGTTTAATTTCTACGAAGAAGGTTGAGTGCAGCAAGTTCAACCTTTCCTTGTTAATGTAATCTCAAAAGATGGCCAAGTTAGAAGATTCGCCTCATTGGTAAAGTGCTTTGTTGAGAAAACAAACATCTTCATTGCCGAACATTGTACTGTGTGAAATAAGCTCATTCGGTTCTAGGAATCAGTTGCTTTCCTACAAAGAAGGTTGACTGCAGCAAGTTCAAACTTTCCTTGTTAATGTAGTCTCAAAAGACGGCCAAGTTAGAAGATTCGACTCATTTGTATAGTAGTTTGTTGAGAAAACAATCATCTTTATTGCCCAACATTGTACTGTGTGAAATAAGCTCATTCGGTTCTAGGAATGAGTTGCTTTCCTACAAAGAAGGTTGAGTGTAGCAAGTTCAAACTTTCCTTGTTAATGTAATCTGAAAAGATGCACAACGTAGTAGATTGGCCTCATTTCTAAAGTAGTTTGTTTAGAAAACAAACATCTACATTCCCGAACAATGTACTATGTGAAATGAGCTAGTTCGATTCTAGGAATCACTTGCTCTCCTACGAAGAAGGTTGAGTGCAGCAAGTTCAAACTTTCCTACTTTGTGTAATCTAACAAGATGGACAAGTTAGTGTATTCGCCTCATTTCTAAAGTAGTTTCTTTAGAAAAGGAACATCTTCAGAACCGAACATTGTACTGTGTGAAAAAAGATAATTCGCTTCTAGGAATCAGTTTAATTTCTAAGAAGAAGGTTGAGTGCAGCAAGTTCAAACCTTCCTTGTTAATGTAATATAAAAAGATGGCCAAGTTAGTAGATTCGACTCATTTGTAAAGTAGTTTGTTGAGAAAACAAACATATATATTGCCGAACATTGTACTGTGTGAAATAAGCTCATTCGGTTCTAGGATCCAGTTGTTTTCCTACAAAGAAGGTTGAGTGCAGCAAGTTCAAACTTTCCTTGTTAATGTAATCTAAAAAGATGGCGAAATTAGTAGATTCGCCTCATTTGTAAAGTACTTTGTTCAGAAAACAAACATCTTCATTGCGAAACATTGTACTGTGTGAAATAAGCTCATTCGGTTCTAGGAATCAGTTGCTTTCCTACAAAGAAGGTTGAGTGCAGCCAGTTCAAACTTTCCTTTTTAATGTAATCTGAAAAGATGCACAACTTAGTAGATTGGCCTCATTTCTAAAGTAGTTTGTTTAGAAAACAAACATCTTCATTACCGAACACTGTGCTATGTGAAATGAGCTAGTTCGATTCTAGGAATCACTTGCTTTCCTACGAAGAAGGTTGAGTGCAGCAAGTTCAAACTTTCCTACTTTGTGTAATCTAACAACATGTACAAGTTCGTGGATTCGCCTCATTTCTAAACTACTTTCTTTAGAAAAGAAACATCTTCAGTACCGGACACTGTACTGTGTGAAATAAGTTAATTCGCTTCTAGGAATCAGTTTAATTTATACGAAGAAGGTAGAGTGCAGCAAGTTCAAACTTTCCTTGTTAATGTAATCTCAAAAGATGGCCAAGTTAGAACATGCACCTCTTTTGTAAAGTACTTTGTTGAGAAAACAAACATCTTCATTGCCGAACATTGTACTGTGTGAAATAAGCTCATTCGGTTCTAGGAATCAGTTGCTTTCCTACAAAGAAGGTTGAGTGCAGCAAGTTCAAACTTTCCTTGTTAATGTAATCTGAAAAGATGCACAACCTATTAGATTGGCCTCATTTCTAAAGTAGTTTCTTTAGAAAAGAAACATCTTCAGTACCAAACACTGTACTGTGTGAAATAAGTTAACTCGCTTCTAGGAATCAGTTTAATTTCTACGAAGAAGGTTGAGTGCAGCAAGTTGAACCTTTCCTTGTTAATGTAATCTCAAAAGATGGCCAAGTTAGAACATTCGCCTCATTTGTAAAATACTTTGTTGAGAAAACAAACATCTTCATTGCCGAACATTGTACTGTGGGAAATAAGCTCATTCGGTTCTAGGAATCAGTTGCTTTCCTACAAAGAAGGTTGAGTGCAGCAAGTTCAAACTTTCCTTGTTAATGTAATCTAAAAAGATGGCCAAGTTAGAACATTCGCCTCATTTGTAAAGTACTTTGTTGAGAAAACAAACATCTTCATTCCGAACATTGTACTGTGTGAAATAAGCTCATTCGGTTCTAGGAATCAGTTGCTTTCCTACAAAGAAGGTTGAGTGCAGCAAGTTCAAACATTCCTTGGTAATGTAATCTGAAAAGATGCACAACTTAGTAGATTGGCCTCATTTCTAAAGTAGTTTGTTTAGAAAACAAACATCTTCATTACCGAACACTGTACTATGTGAAATGAGCTAGTTCGATTCTAGGAATCACTTGCTTTCCTACGAAGAAGGTTGAGTGCAGCAAGTTCAAACTTTCCTACTTTGTGTAATCTAACAAGATGTACAAGTTAAAGGATTCGTCATTTCTAATGTAGTTTCTTTAGAAAAGAAACATCTTCAGTACCGAACACTGTACTGTGTGAAATAAGTTAATTCGCTTCTAGGAATCAGTTTAATTTCTACGAAGAAGGTTGAGTGCAGCAAGTTCAAACTTTCCTTGTTAATGTAATCTCAAAAGAAGGCCAAGTTAGAAGGTTCGCCTCATTTGTAAAGTACTTTGTTGAGAAAATGAACATCTTCATTGCCGAACATTGTACTGTGTGAAATAAGCTCACTCGGTTCTAGGAATCAGTTGCTTTCCTACAAAGAAGGTTGAGTGCAGCAACCTCAAACTTTCCTTGTTAATGTAATCTAGAAAGATTGCCAAGTTAGTAGATTCGACTCCTTTGTAAATTAGTTTGTTGAGAAAACAAACAGCTTCATTGGGTCAACAGTGTACTGTGTGAAATAAGCTCATTCGGTTCCAGGAATCAGTTGCTTTCCTACAAAGAAGGTTGAGTGCAGCAAGTTCAAACTTTCATTGTTAATGTAATCTGAAAAGATGCACAACGTAGTAGATTGGCCTCATTTCTAAAGTAGTTTCTTTACAAAAGAAACATCTTCAGCACCGAACACTGTACTGTGTGAAATAAGCTCCTTCGGTTCTAGGATTCAGTTGCATTCCTACAAAGAAGGTTGAGTGCAGCAAGTTCAAACTTTCCTTGTTAATGTAATCTGAAAAGATGCACAACTTAGTAGATTGGCCTCATTACTAAAGTAGTTTGTTTAGAAAAAACATCGTGCTATGAAATGAGCTCATTACCTAACACTGTGCTATGTGAAATGAGCTAGTTCGATTCTAAACATAGGAATCACTTGCTTTCCTACTAGGAAGAAGGTTGAGTGCAGCAAGTTCAAACTTTCCTACTTTGTGTAATACTAACAACATGTACAAGTTCTGTGGATAAGCCTCATTTCTAAACTAGTTACTTTAGAAAAAAGAAACATCTTTTCTAAAGTAGTTTCTTTAACACTGTACTGTACTGTGAAATAAGTTAATTACGATTCTAGGAATCATTTTAATTTCTACGAAGAAGGTAGAGTGCAGCAAGTTCAAACTTTCCTTGTTAATGTAATCTCAAAAGATGGCCAAGTTAGAACATGCACCTCTTTTGTAAAGTACTTTGTTGAGAAAACAAACATCTTCATTGCCGAACATTGTACTGTGTGAAATAAGCTCATTCGGTTCTAGGAATCAGTTGCTTTCCTACAAAGAAGGTTGAGTGCAGCAAGTTTAAACTTTCCTTGTTAATGTAATCTAAAAAGATGGCCAAGTTAGAACATTCTCGCCTCATTTGTAAAGTACTTTGTTGAGAAAACAAACATCTTCATTCGAACATTGTACTGTGTGAAATAAGCTCATTCGGTTCTAGGAATCAGTTGCTTTCCTACAAAGAAGGTTGAGTGCAGCAAGTTCAAACATTCCTTGTTAATGTAATCTGAAAAGATGCACAAATTAGTAGATTGGCCTCATTTCTAAAGTAGTTTGTTTAGAAAACAAACATCTTCATTACCAACACTGTACTATGTGAAATGAGCTAGTTCGATTCTAGGAATCACTTGCTTTCCTACTAAGAAGGTTGAGTGCAGCAAGTTCAAACTTTCCTACTTTGTGTAATCTAACAAGATGTACAAGTTCGTGGATTCAACGCTATTTCTAATGTAGTTTCTTTAGAAAAGAAACATCTTCAGTACCGAACACTGTACTGTGTGAAATAAGTTAATTCGCTTCTAGGAATCAGTTTAATTTCTACGAAGAAGGTTGAGTGCAGCAAGTTCAAAATTTCCTTGTTAATGTAATCTCAAAAGAAGGCCAAGTTAGAA
>JAEOAD010002643.1:0-15404 GCA_036365145.1 Orientallactaga sibirica | reverse complement strand
TAGCCATCATATCTTCCCTACTGGCTTTCTAAAAATCTCCTTACTCTCTTTTGAAATGTTTATTATATGTACTTGAAACTTCCTTTTGTCTACTATGGTACCATACTCCTCAGCTCTTGTTCCATGTCTTCATTTTGTTTAAAACCAGGATTCTTCACTGATCCCCTCATGAGGGAGATCTAGTCTATCGTTTGATTTTTTCATTGGAATATGCACATCAGATTGTATGCTATATGCTAATATTTTACATATGGCATAAACCATATTTCTACATATGTCTTACAATTCCTATTTTGTCTTTACTAATAAGTCGTCTTGTTTTCTTTTTATTCCACTATATCCTATTTATACCTTATAGATTTTGTTCCTTCCTTTATCCCATTTGACTTTTTTGAGAAAGGTTTTTCCACTAATAGTCTGGGCTGGCTATTATGATCCTGAGGCTTCAGTCTCTAGAGTGCTGGGATTGCAGGCATTCATGACCACACCCAGCTGCTTATGTTTGAGTCCCTTTGCTTTATTTCTATAAAAATACACTGTTTTATTTATTTTTGTGGGGGGAAGCATCACTGCTAACTCAAAATGTGCTTTGTTGCTTTTCATGCTCCATACATTTGATGAGGGACTTGGCTTTGGTAGAAGAATCGTTTTCTGCAAAAATCCAACATGAACACACTAGTGATTGATCGCTGTCACTTTGCAATCTTTGTCTGCCAGCACGTCATGGATTTCACTAGTCCAGGTAAGTTTTTATTTCATCTCTTAGCATGGAATTAAAGTTCAGGTGAGGATTCCAATTCCCTATACTCCCAGTCTGCTTATATTGTAGGTTCCTTGCCTTGGGTTTGATTTAAAACTAACTTAACTCTCTTCTTGGTCACTGGGCCTGAGGAGAATACACAGCGCTCTTTTTCAGGGTGGTGATATCAACAGACACCATATTCTCTCTATCTATCTACCATATATTATCTATCTCTCTATGTAATATATATAAATATACATATTCCATGCATCTATTCACTATCTTTCCTTCCATATATGAATAAGTTTTGAATAGTTTTACCCAGATATCCCATAGGAACTTAAACTGAAAAAAATCCAAACCTGAACTCATCTCAACACACTGAGGATTGTCTCTTGTATCTTACACTTTTCATGATGCATTCGTAAGTTCAACCAAGCCCCCCCCAAATCCAATACTCTTGAAACATTCTGTTTATTCCTATACTGTAGCCAAGGGATAACTTAATACTGCAGATTCTACATCTTAATATCTTTTCAAATTTCCCATTGTGAAGATATTTCTGATCCTTGCCTGGATTTTACCGCAGCCTCCTAAGTGCTTTCTTTGCCTACAATCCAACTACTCACTGCTATAATTCGGACTTTAAATCTAATCATGTTAAGGCCTATTAACAAGTCATGATCGCTTCTCCATCACATACAAGCCCTTCATTATATGACCTCAGATTTATTGTCACACTTACATCTTGCTTTTCTTTCTCTGATACACGATTTTTCAGATATACCAAAATGCTTCTTTCCCCAAAGCATAATTTCTACCCTTGCTTGGCTACTACCACCTAGAATTCTATTCCCTCCCACCCACAGAGTCCTCACAATCATTTTCAGGTATTAGGTCTCTGGCAAACATTCTCTCACGTGTAGTCAGTTTGCCTTTGTGGTTCCAGCAGCCCACTGTACATATGATTTACATTCTTGATATCTATTAGATAAATTTCTTCCTATTTCTCTGCCATTCCCATCAAGCAGTGTCCTAAGTGAAGGAGCAAGACCTCCTCTTTGTGTTCCCATGTTTGAATAGAGCAAGGAACAGATGTCATCATGAATTCATTAATTTGCTAACTATTTCTTTGGAAATCTGAGGAAGCATATGAAATAAGGAAATGAAATACATGTCATTTGAAAGAAGGACATACATGGATAGTACATATTGAGCAGACAGGACCTGTGCCAGGTTTTGATTACAAGTGGGCAGAAGTAATACTCCAGCATTAAACTCTATAGCAGGAGACTACCTCTTTATAAGAGGGAAGGTGAAAGTTAAATCATGTTAACATTATACTTGTCCATATTTTACCTATTTTCTAATATTGAAAATAATTCTTTGAAACTACACAACACTTTCAGGATTGACAAAGCTCTTAAGAGGCTTGTCTTATATGATGTGCATGAGAACAGGTGAGAGAGCCAGAGTGGATATCGACAGGCTCCATTATACAAACTAGAAAACATTCTCATCAACTTGCTTAACACCACGCAGTTAATTAATTTATTAATCTGTATAGAATTACCTCCAAAGAGAAAGTGAGGTGGCTTACAAAAAAATTTTTTTAAGTCACAGTCACTGAAACACAAGGACAAGAACATTGCAATAAAGAAGTAAGGGTCCATAGAGGATGTCAGTAGAGTTTCAAACCAAGGGTTCTGACCCTTCCTCTCACTCACTTTCATCTCTATTATGCTGCCATGGAAACTGTGTGATCCACTGAGGGTTGACTGACATTTTGTTGGCATTCAAACAATAAAAATAAATACACAATGCCAGCCAAAGCAGTAATTTTGACTGCATACAGTATGTTGCCCAGCACCTATTGAAAATAATATTCCATGAAACAAAAGCACTGAAACATCTCATCCAAACATGAATTCCTGTAATTATCCTGCTTGGACTAGAAACTTAACCAATCAATAGACAGAGGCGAGTTGAAATAAGCAGAGTCGACAATGAAAATTGGTCCATGAAATGTCACAAGCCTGAGATTGTTTTGCAGAGTTGCATAGAAGTCCTAAAAGAGGTGGCTGTGTCTGAGGTAAACTAATTCACTGGATCACAAAACATTTTACAGATGTCCACCTGTTCCTGTATTTTGATGAGAGTTTAAACAACAACATGGCTTTATTTGTTTTTTCCTAGACACATTTGACATATATTAACTCATAAAGCTTCTGATTTAGTTTGTTTTTGCAATATCTTTATGTGTGCCAAAAGTACTTTCCTCTGCTTGCCACCTCAAAAGAACAGTATTTGATAAATCCTCTTCCCTTTGCATGCCACATATTCTCTCAAGTGTTCTCATGGTATCAGCAATCACCATGAGATAACACCTAAGTGTTATGTGTCATTTACTTTCTTTTCATAAACCATAGGTAAATCTTTTCATGTCTATTGCCAACTGTTTCCAGTCATCACCTTCATCAAATCTGCCATTTTCTATTTTATTTCTATTTAGTTAATAGCTTTACCACCTAAATGCCAAAGGTCAAGTCGTCAGTCTCTTTTGAGACACCCAATGTCCCTTTGAGCACTACTGCACAAATTTGTTCTACCTGGAAGCACTTTATATCTATCTATGCAGTGACTGCTAATACATATGATGGTCCTGCTTCCCTTCCAAATGAAATCAGCCAACACATCATAATTAGTTTACTTATAAGATCAATCAATTCTTTTATCGATCTTCTTTTAGCCACTTCCATTGCAAGGGCTGTGAGGAAGGTCATTAGATATTTGGCCTGTCCTATTTATCTCTTTGCATAGTGCATAGCATTTTCTGAAGTTTCATAGATTTATGGAAGAGAATGATGCATATTTTATTGCCTTCTCTTCTTGATGAATTCACAATGTTTCATTAAGCATTGCAGTGTTAACAACATCAATTGCTCAAGTTATTAATATGGAACACTGTCCTAATAGGATGTGATCAGCACATGGGAGGGGGGTGATAACTATGTTGAAGGGACCTGAACACATAATTGATACCAAATAATAGGAAGAATTGGAAATTCATCCTGAAGAAGATTCGACTTAATTCCTGGAACTAACATATTTAAATATTTCCCTAAAGGAACCCTGGATCATCTGGAATCTTTCCTACTTCATGAAAACATAATGGTTTTTACTTACTAGGAAATAAATATAGAATGTTCCATATTTTGCTACCTTTTACTTTGCACTTCACAGATAGGAAACCCACCAATCCCCAGTACAGAGTCCCCTGAGAAGCGTGTCTTAGAAATGAGCTCACATAGACATTTACCAGTTTGCTGAAATAATGGTCAATTTGAATGGTAGGATCTGTATTTTCAGTATCAGTTCCCTAAAGTTAGTAATAAATACTCTAGTTTTCTTGAGTCAAGGACCCTGACATACTACCTACTTTACATGAGTTCCCTACTTGTAAGTATTATTTTCAAAATGTGCAATTTTAAAATTTATATCTTGTATTTTATTTTATTTTATTTTATTTGAGAGAGAGAGAGAGAGAGAGAAAAGGGCAGATTTGTTGAGCAAATGGGCACACCAGAGCCTTCAGCCACTGCAAACAAACTCCAGATGCATGTGCTACTTTGTTTATTTGGCTTATGTGAGGAATGAAACCTGGACCCTTAGGCTTCACAGGCAAGCACATTAACCACTGAACAATCTCTCCAGCCCACACGATTTATTTTTAGTCAACATTTTTTTTTATCACAGCACCAATACCAGTGATAACGAATCAGAAAATTTCTGTGTGTATTACCAGTAATAACTTCCCATACTCAAGAAGACACATGTGGTTCTGTTGCATCCCATCCCATGCCTACATATAAGTTCCAGAAAGGCGGAAAGATTGTTAGAGTCACAAGTTGGGGCATTATGCACAGAGACTGGGGCCTACATCCCAGAACTCTTGACTAACCTCACAATGCACAACCCACATTCCCATTGATGAGGGTCCTTTGAAAGTGGGAGAACAGGGAGGAGGACAATGGAACCAATACTATGAATGTAAAATCAGAATAATATAAATAAATAAAGGAGAAAAAAGAGTGTGTGAATGGGCATGCCAGGGTCTCTCGCTCTACAAATAAACTTCAGATATATGTGTCACTATGTGCATTTGGCTTTACCTGGGTATCGGGGAAAAATATAGGCCAACAGGCTTTACAAGCAAGGGCCTTTAACCACTGAGTCATCTCCAGCTCTTCTTACTTATCTTTTTTTCACTCTAGCACAGGCTGACCTGAAATCACTATGCATTCTCAGGGTAACCCTCGAACTCATGGCAATCCTCCCTACCACTGCCTACCAAGTGCTGAGATTAAAGACATGCACCACCATAACTGGCCCTCTCTTCTCAGTTATCTACAGCAATCTCTAACAGAAGAGTTAAGATAATGAGGCAGAGGGAGAAAGTGAAGAGAGATTGAGATTTTTCTTTTTTCTTTTTGTGTTATTTTCTAACCACTCTCTGAGTTGGTATTTAATAAAAATAAAATGCTTAAATTCCAACAGGTTGAAAGAAGTAGAGGAAGAAAAGCAAAAAGCATCAGCCATCATATGGTCTTATCTACTCCTGAATAATGGAATTAGTTAAGTAGCAGAACATGTATTTTTCCTTATGTACTCTAAATTTCTGTGAAGCCTGATTCAAAAACACACATGCAAAACAAACAAACAAACAAACAAAAACAAAAACAAACAAACAAAAATCCCTGAAACCTGAAGACAGCATTAAATGTGATCTGGCTGGTCATCCATATTAGTGCAATACTTGTTTCAGACATTCAAGATAGAATCAGTATTTCATAAAACCTGTCCAAGCTGTGTCAAGAGGTTAGTCTTGTAGATAAAAATATGAATAAGTTATATCAGAGAAAAACTTAGAGAAAACCACTATCTTTGTAACATGCTTTGGTTGTTTTAGTTTATCTGTTTTATTTTGAGACAAGGTCTTGCTTCTTTCTTTGGCTGGTGTGATACTTGCTATGTAGCTCAGACTGGCCTTGCTTGAACTGTGGGCAGTCTCCTGCCTCATCCTCCATAGTGCTAGCATTACAAACATGTATCACCTTGGTCAGCATAGCTTTGGTTTCTAATTCTGACTATTTCTTCACAGATTGAAGAGCAGGATGAAAAAATTTCAGGGAGAAAGCAACTACTTGCATTTGTGTTTTTAAAGCATATTTAATAAATACTAAAAATTCTTCCATTTCAGTCATACTTTTGAAGTTGTTAATGAATGCATTTCCTTATTATTCTCTTTGTGTCTACTGAAAACAGATTCTTTCTAAATTAAAAGGACCATTTTCTCAGAGCTGTGCACCTAGTTGGCACTCAGGGTTTGCTGTATTCTACTCTATAGCCACACTTCTTCATCACTTAAGATAGAGTTATTTCTCTAACAGGGTAAATAATAAAGATATTATTTTGAAGAAAATTAGAGAATTGACAAATACAACTGGTAATATTATTAGATGTGAAGAGAAAGGAAAACTTATCCATTTAAAATAACCTTCATTGTACCCAAAGCATATACAATAAACCATCACTATGAAATGCCTATAATTTGTTTCCTTTTCAAAAAAAAATAATTTAGCTGGGCATTGTGGTGCTCGCCTTTAATCCCAGCACTCGGGAGGCAGAGGTAGGAGGATCGCGGTGAGTTCAAGCCACCCTGAGACTACAGAGTGAATTCCAGGTCAACCTGACTAGTGTGAGACCTACCTGGAAAAACAAATAAATAAATAATCTGTAGGATCTAATTTGCACATTATGAAATCTTATTGGGCTAACACTATTATAATAAATCTAGGTAACATAAGCTTAAATGTATAACATCAAACATGTCTTTACAAAAGGATATATTTGGGAAACTATGAAATCCATTTGTTATCATGTTCTTGCTTACCATTTCAAGTTAAAATAACAGAAAAACAATTATATTGAATTCAATGAGAAAGTCAGATAAAAAGAAAAATTGAAAGCAAATAAAAGTTTAATACAAGTAATGCAGATTAATGAACTGCTATACAAATGAGTGACAGTTGAAAATACAACCTATAACCCTACTCCACTGTTTTAATTAATGAGTTAAAAAGAGTGCCAAAACATGTTTGGCTTGGAGTGAGAAAAATATATGTAAATTTGAATGGCTATACTTTCGTATTGATAGATTAATCATTACATTCGGTTATATTTTTAAAGCATAGTGCTTATCACACACATCTTATGAAAATAGCCTGTGAACCTTTCTCTCAGGAGTCATGGACCAAGGCTGATGATTTTTGTCTTGTTTTGTAAGTTTACTGAGGATTGGTCCGTTATTTCCATGAACAAAAATATAGAGATGTCCGTGCATGCTAAGAAGAGTGTTCTCGGATCACTAGTTTCTGTGCGTATATATTCTCAGCAGTACATAGAATAACATGGATGAAAATATTAATGAGGAAAGAAGTACTCCTGCTGAGTCTACAGTGTATCTTTCCTTTAAAATTGAGGTACTTACGAAAGAGGAGCTAGGGACATACTGTACAGTTCAAAGTACAAGTGTTCCCACCACAAGCCACTGATGGCGCTTTATTCAATACTTGTCATATTAAAATCTGTGCCCTTTGTTACGTGAGATAAAGGAAACTAATCACACAGATTGCAAGACAGAATTTGTGCTACATCTGACAATGCAATGTACAGGAATGACCCGGCTTTTGAATGGCTTGGTATTCATAAGTTCTTTCGAAACAGAACTGCCCACAAATGGACAAAAGTGTTGCACCATTCCAGCTGATTTCTGAGGCCAACTTGGATGCTGTTCTACCCTGAGCTGCCACTATGCTGGAAGGCTTTTGAACGGGTCCCTGACCTATTTTCTAATCCTTCAGAACTGAGGTATATGCAAAATCAAATGTGCAACTTATTCCCAATGTGCTGGTCCTCCACCTGCCTGACCTCGCACCACCAAGTCTCAGCAGCAAAGAAACTCTCGGGCTTGTGAGCCCAGTAGAGTGGAACCACCTGAGCCTTCCCATGTCTTCCCTTCACAGAGATGCCACTGCTGCCTCATCTGTCCCTTCGCCCCAGTCTTGAACTGCTTCATCAGAAGGATGGATGCCTGTCTGCAAGGCTGGGGGTGGAGATTTACAGAATGATGCCAAGAGTTCTGAAATCCGCTGCCTTTGCAAATTCAGCTTTTCCAAAAGTAAAGGACAACTCAGATTCATAGGGGCGAAAACTCCTGCTTTGTCTGCTTGTACACCGTGACAGTTTAACTGGCCTTGTTCATCACTACAGTCCCACCACTTGGTAGAGAACTTGTCATCCAGTCTATGCTTTAGTCAAAATCCACTGACAGTAACTGATGAATGACAGATGTGTAGTGATTCTGAGGAATGAGGTGTTACCTAGCTCAGAATGTGAAATTGGTTAATTTCTGGGAACCTGGAAATGATGCAAATCCCATTGAAAGAAGGGTTACAAGAAGCTTTGACCAGGGTCAGATATTCAAGTGAGCCCATGTTCACTTGGGCCTTCTACAAAGGGTCCTTGTTTTCCAACTCGTTTTGGAACCCTGATCTAGAATATATATACTAAAGAAGGGCCAAATTTTGATTCAAGAAAGGAACAGACTTGAAAAGGAATTAGGGATTTTGAGGAGACAAGGAGAAATTTATCATGTTCTTTTTCTTCCAAGTTATATCAGGTTAACATTATATGTGTCCATATTTTAGCTATTTTCTTCTGATATTGAAAATAATTCTTTGAACTACACAACACTTTCAGGATTGACAAAGCTCTTAAGAGACCTGTCTTATATGATGTGCATGAGAACAGGTGAGAGAGCCAGAGTAGATATCGACAGACTCCATTATACAAACCAGAAAACATTCTCATCAACTTGCTTAACACCATGCAATTAATTAATTTATTAATCTGTATAGAATTACCTCCAAAGAGAAAGTGAGGTGACATACAAAAAAATTTTAAGTCAGATTCACTGAAACACAAGGACAAGAACATTGGAATAAAGGAGTAAGGGTCCATAGTGGATGCCAGTAGAGACCCCTCCTCTCACTCCCTTTCATCTCTATTAGGCTGCCATGGAAACTGTGATGCACTGAGTGATGACTGACAGTTTTGTTGGCATTCAAACAATAAAAATAAATACACAGGGCTGGAGAGATGGCTTAGCGGTTAAGGTGCCTGTCTGCTAAGCCTAAGAACCCGGTTCCAATCTCCAGGTCCCAGGTTTAGCCAGATGCAAAGTGACAAAATGGTGAAATGCCGCACTTGACCACAAGGGGGAGCACACATCTGATTTCGTTCACAGCAGCTGAGAGGCTGCTGGCGTGCCCATCTATATCTGTCTCCTCCTCCTCTCTGTCTGTCTTTCTGTGTCTCTCCAAAAATAAATGTAATAATAAAAAAATTAAAAATAAATACACAATGCCAGCCAAAGCAGTAATTTTGACTGCATAGCATGTTACCCAGCACCTATTGAAATAATATTCCATGAAACAAAAGCACTGAAACATCTCATCCAAACATGAATTCCTGTAATTATCCTGCTTGGACTAGAAACTTAACCAATCAATAGACAGAGGCCAGTTGAAATGAGCAGAGTCCACAAAGAAAATTGGTCCATGAAATGTCACAGGCCTGAGATTGTTTTTCAGAGTTGCATAGAAGTCATACAAGAGGTGGCTGTGTCTGAGGTAAACTATCTCACTTGTGATCACAAACATTTTACAGATGTCCACCTGTTCCTGTATTTTGATGAGAGTTTAAACAACAACATGGCTTTACTTGGATCCTGTTACTCAACTAGATCCACTCTTTCCATTTACCTAAGGGCTGCATTGAAATTGAAAATGATAATACCTATAAGACCTCTAGTGCTGACATTTCCCGAGCTCTTTGTAACACCAACAAAATTTCAAAATGGAAAATATAACCTTTTCCACCTTGTCTGTAGTTTCTCTACACAGTTTAAAAATTGAAAGGTAGTATCTATTCCAGAATCAACAACAACTAGCAGGCATAATAATAATCATAATGTCAAAAGTTAAAATGATATCAACTTATATATTCATTGAGCCAAGAACTGATATAAGTACACACTCAAGTCTCATAACAACATTGTGAAGTAGCAACTATTATTATCCCCATGCCATGGAGGAAGAAAATGAGACATAGTGAGATTAAAAGTTATTTAAGGTCACACAGCTAAAGATGTGTGAATCTAGTATAGGAACAGAGACTGAGTATCCTGCTAGGCTCAGAAAGCAAAACCCATTAGATATTTACTCAGATGAACTACGTGTTTATGCATTTTTTCTGACCCCTTCCCATTATCTTTTCCTTATTTTTTCTGTTCTTATCATTTCCAATTAACATTTCACTAGTAGATACTCAGGGTATCTAAAGATACCACTAAATTTAGAGAAAGTTCTTGAGTTTCCTCAAGGAATAGGAAGACTTCTGTTTTCCTTAGGTGATTTTCTTTCTCTCTTAATGCTCATTGCAGTAATTTTATCATCTTTTACAGATCGGAAATCAGTTATTCACAGGTAGATGGTTCATCCTGCTTTTGCCATGGAAATTTAGATCAATGCCCAAAGCCAGACCCCTTCTACATTTTGTTTTTAAGAAAGGATGAACGCTAAATCCTTGTCAAGCACTCATCAAATGTCATGGCTAATCTCACCAAGGAGCCATATATTTGGGAATGTGAGCAACCAATGTTCTCAGTTTATTTAACATTTCAGTTCTGCTCAGTAACAGTTTAATTAAACTTGAAGGGGGAAAGGTCAATAGCAAAACTACACATAATCTCCAGATAATTCATTGAAAAGGAAAAAAAGGAATTCACTGTTGTCAAGCAGAAGAATGGCGTAATGCAGTGTGAAAGGTATAGTTCGCCTGGGTAGTCACTAGTTGTCTACAAGGTAAATCTTTTTAAAAAATATTTTATTATTTATTTATTTATTTATTTGAGAGAGAGATACAGAAATAGGCAGGTAGAGAGAGAGAGAATGGTGCACCAGGGCCTCCAGCCACTGCAAATGAACTCAGATGCATGCACCCCTGTGCATCTGGCTTAAGTGGGTCCTGGAGAAGGAGCCTCGAACTGGGGTCCTTAGGCTTCAGGCAAGCACTTAACTGCTAAGCCATCTCTCCAGCCTGTAAATCTTTTTTTTTTTTATTATGTAGAAATATTGTATGCACACATCATGTGTTGCTACCATTTCTGCCTCCTTGTTTCAATTCCACTGAGGGCTCTCCTCAGTGGGATTGTTCATATTCACCATGGGGCTGTGGGTTATAAGAGCAGTGGTCAGTCAGTGTGTGTGGTAGGGAGACGATGCCTCTGAATGTTCATGCCTATGGACAGTCTTCTTACACCTGTCAATGAGGTAGGTAATTCCATAAGTGTTATTTCATTTACTTCTCACAATAATTCTATAAATGTGGTGCTGAGTTTTAACAAGTTAAGGCAATTAAGACCCAATGAGATGAAATCATATACTGTAAATGGGATACTTAGCAAGCAACCTCCAAAGCTAGCACCTCCTGAGTGTGTCTGAATCTCTCCTTACAACTGGGCTGAGACTGTATCTTGAGTTTATTTGCCATCTACTGTCATAATGCCTCGACTAGCAAGGAAGACGCAACGCTTTCTTCTTTCTTCAACAGTTTATTCAGGAACCTTGAACAATCTTTCTGACCCGCAAAGCCCGCCAATACTTAAGAAGCCTTTGAACAGCCAACCCTGGTGTGCCACGTGGTGAATGCAGATAGGTCCACATATGCGGAAGCAAGCTTCTAGATCACGGCCCAAGCCAAATAAGGACTTGTTTATCCAGGAGAGCACTCCGCCATCGGAAGGCGGAAGGCGGAAGCCAGCGCATCTTTAAGGCGTGGCACCCCGCAGCTCTCTACACCTACCATCTTGATTCTATGCAGGGACATAAGTGGGGCCAATGAAAAGAACCTGCAAGGGACCAAATTTATATATTTTGATATAGCCATTTCTAACAGTCCACAAGCAGACGGCATAGACATATCTTGAGATGTAATCCATGTACTGCCACTGGAAGTGTTCCCAGAGAGGTAGTAGTGGTAGCGTTGGGCAAAGAGACCTGTTTCAGTGCTTGCTAGATGTAGAAGGGATTCCGAGTTTACTGTATGACTGGAAAACACATCATCAAAGACCCTACACAACAACTACCACAGAAACCTGTTCATCCAAAGGTGGGTACGTGGAGCAAGCTAAACAAGAGAAAGTATCCTGACAGTGTCAGTAACAGCTGAAAAGAGAAGAATTATTGAAGTATTTCTAGGGTTTAGAGTTGGTAACTGGTCATATGATGGTAATTAGAAGTTGGTATGACTGGTCATATGAGCCGGGCGTTTTTTAGCAGCCTAATCCCAGCACCGGGAGGCAGAGGTAGGAGGATTAAGTATGACCCTGAGACTTAAAAATTTGGTCTGAAAAATTCTGGTCTGAACTTTTTGAAGGAGGTGAGTTGCTGGAAGTCAGTGGTCTTATCTTTGGGACACATGACCCATAGAGATTGACTGTTAAAATAGTGTGAGTTGAAAAAATCACAAAACGCAAAGACCTTCAGAGACCAGAGGAGCTAAGAAGACATGATGACTAAATAGAATGAACCATTTTGGATTGAATCCTGAAACGAACAAACAATTAGTGGAAACGCCAAAATCTGAGAAAGAATATAGCTTAGACAGAAATGTTCTTTAACTTAGTATTGAAAAATGTAATATAAAGATATTAGAGCAGTAATGTTCTTAACCCAGCACCTAGTAGAGGTTGATAGCCAAAGTGTAGTGAGAATTCTATAGTTAAAGGTCATGGATTAACCTTAAAAAAAAAAAACTTTAAAGAAAAACTGAGTAAAAAAGGTATGGAGGAACTAATTGTATTACTTGTACAACTTTTTAATGAATAAGATAATATTAAAACTTTTAGTTACGTTTTAAAACTTCATTTTTATTATTTTTTGGAGAGAGAGACAGAGAGAGAGAGAGAGGGAGAGAGAGAGCAAGACAGAGATGGGCGCGCCAGCAGTGTCTCAGCTGTTGCGAACGAAATCCAGATGTGCGCGCCCCCTTGTGGTCAAGTGCAGCATTGCACCATTGCATCACTTTGCATCTGGCTAAACGTGGGACCTGGAAATTGGAACTGCTGGAGATTGGAACCAGTGTTCTTAGGCTTAGAGGCAGGGCGCCTTAACCCGTAAGACATCTCTCCAGCCCTACTTACTTTTTTTAAATTGAGGTTCATTTGCCCTGCCCTTCACGGTTTTCTTCAATTGATCTATTTTGTCGTAGTTTGATGTGTCTTCCAATGTGTGGTTGTTTAATTTCTTATCGTGATCTGGAAAGCACCTCAGAACTGATCTAGTCCAAACTGTGTTTCTATTTAATATATCTATATGGAAATAAGTGGTGAGATTTTGTTGGGTTGTAGCAGTTACATCAATTTTTATCTCATTATGTTTGCTCTAATTTTAATAGAAATTATTTATTTATTTTCAAGGAGAGAGGGAGAGAATGTAGTGCACCAGACCCTTTTGCCACAGCAATGAACAACAGATGCATGTGCCATTTTGTGCATCCAGCTTTTCCTGGGTACTAGGAATAGAACTTGGTTCTTAGGCTTTGCAGGCAAGAGCCATAACTTCTGAATCACCTCTCCATTTTAAATTTAAAGCCACTGTTGTGGTTTCTGTACATTTCAGCTCCCTTTTTCCACCTACATGGCATACTATTGTTGCTATGTAAAATTCCAAATTACCAGGCCCAATCCAGGCTAAGGTTAATGTTAGGTTGAGATGGGCTCCCAAGATGGAGTCACCATGGATTGGGAGACAGTGAAGGAGATCAGCATGAGTTCGATGCCAGCCTGAGACTACCTAGTGAACTCCAGTCAGCCTGGGCTAGATCGAGACCTTTATCGTGAAAAAAAAGATGCCTCTCACTCTAGCCCTCATTTTACTTTTTTTTCCTTCAGGTAGGGTATCTGTCTAGCTAAGGTTGACCTGGAAGTAAACATGTAGTCGCAGGGTGGCCTCTACTCTTGGTGATCCTCCTACCTCTGCTCCATAGGGCTGGGATTAAAAACGTGTCACCATGCCAGGCTTTTTTTTGTTTATTTGTATGTTGTATTTGGTTTTTGAGGTAGGGTCTCACTGTAGCTCAGGCTGAACTGGAATTCACTATGTATTCTCAGGGTGGCCTTGAATTCACGGTGATCCTCCTATCTCTCCTTCCCAAATGCTGGGATTAAAAGCGCCCACCACCAGGCCAGGCTTTTTTATATTTTTATTTATTTATAGAACCTGAGTCCCTTGGGTTTGCAGGCAAGTGGTTTAACCACTAAGCCATCTCGCCATCTCCGGGATTAATTTTACCTTCTTGGCTTCTTGATGTAGTGTCTCGCTCTAACTCAGGCCAAGTTGAACTCACTATGTCGTCTCAGGGTGGCCTAGAACTCACAGAAATCATCCAACTTCTGCCTCCTGAGTGCAGGGATTCAGGGTGTGCATCAACACAGCTGGCATTCCAGCTCTTTTTTTAAGTTATTTTATTTTGTTTATTTATTTGAGAGACAGGAATATAGAGAGATAATTAAAAATTATTTTACCCACTATCTACTTCTGTTTTCAGATGTACTGTAATATTATCTTCAGATGTATGGTTAAACTGTGTGTGTCAGCACAGACTTGTAATCCAATTATTCCGGAGGCTGAGGCGGAAGACTATTTGAGACTATCCTGGGATACAGAGCAAGACTCACTCTAAAAAAATGATAAACAAACCAACATAGAAGTGTGAAGTGGTTTCTGCTGTGGTTTCAATGGGAACTGTCCTCCACAGGCTCAAGTGTTTGAACACTTGATGTCCACCAGGTGGCGCTGTTTAAGGTGGTGTGGAACCTTTGGCACTGTGGCCTAGCTGGAAGAAGGTGGAGAATGGGACTTGACAGTAGTACCCACCTCTGGTTCTGAAACAAGATCTTAGCAGGGTCAAGCCCCTGCTGTCATGGATGTGTTAGAGCTTTCAAGAAAGTTTGAGAAAGCAGTTAAGGTGTGTGCCTGCAAAGCCTAGGAACCCCGGTTCAATTGCCCAGTTCCCATGTGTAGTCAGATGCACAAGAGGGCACATGTTCTTGGGGGTGTTTGTAGTGCCTGGAGGCCCTGCTGTGCCTATTTTCCTTTCCTCTCTCTCTGCCCTCTTCTCTCTCTGCCTCTCTCTCAAGTAAATAAATAAATAAAATATTTTTTAAAACATCACCTGGCTGTCAAAAGGATGTTAGGTCAGACACACAGGTGGACAATGCAAGGATTCATTTAGTTCTAGAAAGGTCGACTTTGAATCTGACCATCCCATCTCTCCACAATCAGAAGTTCTATCCTCAGAAGTGTAGGTGTGGCTGTTTTCTGGGAACTTTGGTTCACAAAGGCAACGTGTTAAAAAGGGCATCTGGGGTGGAAAGATGGCTCAGTGGATAAGCCTTGACTGAAGCCTAAGAACCCCGGTTCGAGCTCGATTCCTCAGGGCCAAGAAAAGCCAGATGCACAAGTTGGTGCATGCATCT
>JAEOAD010001715.1:0-52995 GCA_036365145.1 Orientallactaga sibirica | reverse complement strand
GGAGGGATAGTCTCCACATGACACACCTCGTGCTGTGGGCATCCCTGAAAACAGACGTCGTCAGGCGTCCACTGAGCTCAGGATTCTGAGCCTTCCTTCCCGCATCTGCTGTGGGAAATACCTCGGCACCTCAAAGCACGTCTGTGATTCCAAGACACCTCTATCAGTGCTTTGCAAGAGGCGAGCAAGGCCTAGCAAACCGGCCTTTTCAGAAGAGGACAACCGTGTGCCATCCGTGGCATGGGGCGGTGGGTTGGGGTGGTGGGGATTCAAACCCGGCTCCTTCGGCATGCAGGAGGACAGACAGACAGACAGACAAATAAGCGAGTGAGGGAGTGCCTGAGCTGCTCAGCCATGAGTGCAGCCGCTCCTTCCACCCCCTGAGCCCCTCCCTACACCCCCTGGAGTAACATGAAAATGATGTCCAAAGGAAGGCTGCCTCGATTTCCATACCAGCCTGAAACCACAGAGTGGGTTCCAGGTCAGCCTGGCCTACAGCTACACACGACCTCAAAAAACCATATTGATAATAACAATGATTTAAACAATAATAAATAATAAAATGAAATGAAAATAAAATATAATGATAAGTAATTAAATAGAAAGTTAAATAAATAATAAAATTAAATTAAAAATAAAATAAAGTAATAAAGTAATGAATAATAAAATAAAAATATATACTAAAATAAAAAAGTTAAATAAAATGACAAAGTAATAATAAATAATGAAATAAATTTAAAAGAACAAAAAAAAAGGAAAATTGCAGTCGATTTTCTTAGAAGGAGAGGCGTGGCCGTGAGTTTGAGCCAGCCTGAGATGACAGAGTGGATTCTGGGTGAGACTGGCCTAGAGCCACACCCTACATCAATGGTAATCGTAATAATGATAATGATCACCATCATCATCATAAAATAAAATAATAAACAAATAAACTGGGGCTGGAGAGAGGATCAGCAGTTAAGGCACATGCCTATGAAGCATAAGGACCCAGGTTCAACTCTCCAGGACCTCACAACCCAGATGCACAAGGTGGTACATGCGTCTGGAGTTCCTTTGCAGCAGCTGGAGGTCCTGGCATGTCCATTCCCTCCTCTCTCTCTGCCCTTCTCTTTCCCTCTCTACTTCTCTCACTCTCTAATAAATAAATACCTAAAATATTTTAAAAATTATTTTCATTTATTTCCTTAGCAGACACACACGGAGGTTGTGCACTGGACAGGCCGTGTGTGTGTGTGTGTGTGTGTGTGTGAGAGAGAGAGAGAGAGAGAGTGAGAGAGAGAGAGCATAGCAACGTATGATGTGTACTTACAACATTTCCTCTGAAAGAAAATGTTCCGGGGAAAGAGAATGCCAGGAGGGCCCAGGGAATCGCTGAGTGATAGAATTGGTGCTCCTGACAAGCATCTGAGTCATCTGCTCACATCTGTCTTGGACCTCAAGAACTGACAGAGGATTTCAGACACTCGAATGAGTTTTGAGCACCCTTTCTGCCTGAGGACCACCCTCCTGGTAATCTAGCAGACACTGGAGAGAGTCCTAAGTTCTCAAAGGAAAAATATTTATTTATTTATTTATTTATTTATTTAATTATTTATTTATTTATTTATGAGAGACAGAGAGAATGGAAACAATTGTGCCTACAGGCCCTGCAAATGCACTTGAGATGCTTGCACTAGTTGGTGCACATGGCTGTATGTGGGTACTGGGCAATTGAAAGTTTTCAAGCAAGCACCTTTCACCACTTAGCCATTATTCCAGCCTTCTCCTTTTCCCCGTTTTTCTTTTTCTTTCACCTGTGCACGTTTGGACACCTTAGTATCTCTTTCCATGAGACACGTCCCCAACTTTTCCTTTAAAACTTTATGTATTTATGTCTGTATGTCTGTATGTATGCATGTATGTATGTGCATGTGTGTGTGTGTGTGAGAGAGAGAGAGACAGAGACAGAGACAGAGACAGAGAGTAAGAGAATGGACACTACCATTTGTGCACATGTCTGTATGTGGGTACTGGGGAATAGAACCTGGCTTTGCAGACAAGCAGCTATTAAACACGGAGCCTTTTCTCCAGCCTTCCTCCTCTTTTTTCTTTTTGCTTTTATTTAAATGTACATGAATGTTAAGTGCCCTAGGAGATCTTGCCCCAAGACACATACACCACTTGTTCTTGAAATTTTGTTGTTTAAATTTTTATTTGTGTGTGTGAGAGAGAGAGAGAGAGAGAGAGAGAGAGAGAGAGAAGGAGAGAGAGAGTAAGTACCACATAGCATCCTTTTTTCTCGTGGTAGGGTCTCACTGTAGCTCAGGGTGACCTGGAATTCACTCTGTAGTCTCAGGGTGGACTCAAACTCATGGTGATCCTCCTACCTGTCTCCCAAGTGCTGGGATTAAGGGCGTGCTCCACCAGGCCCGACCCTTAAAAATTTTTTTACTATTATTTATTTATTTAACAGAGAAAGAGGGAAAGAGAGGGAGAGAGATGAGCACACCAGGCTTCCCGCCACGTTAAATGAACACCAGATGCATGCAGTCCCTTGTGCAGCTGCCTAACGTGGGTCCTGGGAATCGAACCTATGTCCTTGGGCTTTGCAGTCCAACGCCTCCTCCAACATTTTCGTTTCCAACAACCATCAGGCCATTTGTAGCCCTGCAACTCTATCTTTTTTTTGCTTTGCTTTGCGTTGCGAGGTAAGGTCTCGCCCTAGGCCAGACTGACCTGGAGTTCACTATGTAGTCTCAGGCTGGCATTGAATTCATGGCGATTCTCCTACCTTTGCCTCCTGAGTCCTGGGATTAAAGGCATATGCCAGCAAAGCCAAAGGATCCCACTTCGATTCCCCAGGACGCATGTTAGCCAGATGCCCAAGGTTGCGCATAAGTTGGAGTTCGTTTGCAGCAGCTGGAGGCCCTGGCATGTCCATTCCCTCCTCTCTCTCTCTATTTGCCTCTCTCTCTCACTCTCTAATCAATAAATACCTAAAATATTTTAAAATTATTTTCATTTATTTACTTAGCAGACACACAGGGAGGTTGTGACAGGCCTTGAGCAGGATATCAACCACGTGGCCTTTTAAGATTTCTTTATTTGTATTTCTTTCTTTGATATTTACAGTTATTTATTCATTTATTATTTACATTTATTTATTGTTGTTTAGATTTATTTTTTACATTTAGTTATTTTTTGTAGTTATTTCTTTATTATTGATATTTATTTATTATTTATACTTGTTTAATATTTATACTTATTAATTTGTTATATTTATTTACTGTCTATTTTCATTTATGGAATATTATATTTTATTAGTTTATTATATGTATTTATCATTTATATTCATTCAAGATTTATACTTGTTAGTTTATTATATTTGTTTAATTTTTTATTATTTATATTCATTCATTTAGTATTTATCCTTATTTTGTTTATTATATTTATTCATTTATCATAGGTATTCATTGGATTATGTATTTATTATTTATATTCATTTGTTTTAATATTTATCCTTATTTGTTTCTTTATCATATTTATATATTGATTTATTTATTCATTATTTATACTCGTTTATTTATTATTTACACTGCTTTGTTTATCATACTTATTTATTAATTATATTTTTGGTTTATTTCTTTATTATTAGTTGTCTTTTTTCCTTTTTAAAATTGTATTTATTTTTTCTGACAAATTCTTTAATTGTAGACAATATCCCATGTTTTCCCTCATCCCCTGACTGTCCCCTTTGAAACATCACCCTACATCATATACCCTCCGTCACTCAGCCTCTCTCTTTTGTTTGTATGTATGTATGTATGTATGTATGTATGTATGTATGTATGTATGTGACACAAGAGAGAGGAGGAAGAATGGACACTACACGGCTTCCAGGCACTGCAAGTGAAGTCAGATGCATGTGAACTTTTGTGCACATGAATGTATGCGGGTACTGGAAAATGGAAGCTAGGATTGCAGGCAAGCACTTTTAACCATCGTACTGTTTTTCCAGCACATGCTCACCTGAAATCACAGGGATCCTCCTAAGTCTCTGGGCCCTCCTGAGTGCTGGGACAACAGGTGTCTCACTCTAATTCAGGCTGACCTGGAAGTCACTATGTAGTCTCAGGTGGCCTAGAACTCATGGCAATACTCCTTACCTCTGTCTCCCCAGTTCTGGGATGAAAGGTATATAACTAAAAGACAAACGACAACACAAAATCAAACAGAGCCACCAATGGTCAGGAAATTGTGCAGACGAAAGAGTGTGCAAAAATGAGAGGGGTGGGGCAATATGCATAGGCACTGAATCCCTCAATTGAAGGCCTGCTCCTTCTAAAAGTTAGGAACCAAACCACCATGGGGAATGCCCACAATCCCACCAAGACGGGCCCCTGCATGGCCTGGCACAGTGAAGACGGGCATGAGCATACCAACTTATGATGTGTACCCCACAGGTTTCCTCTGAAAAGAAAAGGCATAAAGGAACCCTAAAAATAAGCCAACCAGTCAGCCAAAATGACAAAGTGATTTGGTTCACCTTATGAATAAGGTTCCTGCTGGCCTGGGTCAGCATGTAGAAATAGAACACTGCTCCTTGTATGTCCACGGAGTCCTGCCTCTCTTGCAGCACCCTGCACCAACAACAGAGCGCACTTGAGAAAAGCTGAGTCCCTCTCATCATTAACAATAATGATAAGCGAGTAAGTAGTCCAAGTAATTGAACTCAAAGCTCCTGTAAGATTTTTCAGTCTCTCTAGCTTAATCTTTGAAGCAGGCTCTCACTCTCTAACATCTGGCTTCCGCCTCCTACACATCCTCGTCTGTCAGCCATATAAGATCATCTTAGCTGGGCTGGGAGTTCCCTAGGGGAAACACACCCCTGGGGTCCTGTTCATTCATTTTCAGACATCCCCATTACAGTAGGCTTGTAACGTCAGAGTGAAGGGATGAAGTCTAAGATATCGCTCAATTACAAAAAAAGGATTCGTGCACCTCCTGTCCACTGGCTCAGCTGTCCTTTTTCTGTCGACCCAATTTGACGCTTTATTTGGAGACAGCAGATTCTCTAACAGGATCCTCTGACCGAGGGATTTCAGACACTCGATATGAGTTTGGAGCATGCTCTCTGCCTGAAACCACCCTTCTGGTAATCCAGCAGACACTGGGGAGAGTCATAAGTTCACAAGGAAAATATTTATTTATTTATTTATTTATTCATTTATTTATGAGAGAGAGAATGGAAACAATTGTGCCTACAGGCCCTGCAAATGCACTCAAGATGCTTGCACTAGTTTGTACACATTGCTGTATGTGGGTACAGTGCAATCGAATCTTTGCATGCAAGCACCTTTTGTCCATTATTCAGTCTTCTCCTTTTCCCCCGTTTTCTTTTTATTTCCCCCTGTACATGTTGGACACCTTAGTATCTCTTTCTGGCAGACATGTCCACTACTTTTCCTTTAACATTTTACGTATTTATGTCTGTATGTCTGTATGCATGCCTGTATGTATGTATGTGCATGTGTGCGTGCGTGTGTGTGTGTGAGACAGAGAGGAAGAGAATGGACAGTACCGTTTGTGCACATGTCTGTATGTGGTTACTGGGAATAGAACCTGTCTTTGCAGACAAGCACCTATTAAACACGTAGCCTTTTCTCCAGCCTTCCTCCTTTTTTTTTCTTTTTCCTTTTTACTTAAACTTACATGAATGTTGGGTGCCCTAGGAGATCTTGCCCTAAGACACAAACACTACTTGTTCTTTGAAATTTTATTTGTTTATTGTTTTTATTTATGCGTGTGTGTGAGAGACAGAGAGAGACAGAGAGAGAAAGAGAGAGTAAGTACCAGATAGCATCATTTTTTTTTTTTTTTTTTTTTTCGAGATAGGGGTCTCAATGTAGCTCAGGCTGACCTGGAATTCACTCTGTAGTCTCAGGGTGGCCTCGAACTCATGGTGATCCTCCTACCTGTCTCCCCACGTTCTGGGATTAAAGGCGTGCTCCACCAGGCCAACCGTTTAAACAATTTTTTTACTATTATTTATTTATTTGACAGAGAAGAGGAAAGAGAGGAGAGAGAACGAGCACACTGGTCCTCCAGCCACTGCAAATGAACATCAGATGCATGCCTCCTTGTGCATCTGGCTAACGTGGGTCCTGGGGAATCGAACCTGTGTCCTTGGGGCTTTGCAGTCCAATGCCTTAACAGCTCAGCCATCTGTCCAGGCCCACAAAGCACCCTCTTTATCAAGTTGAAGGGAGTCCTCAACATGACTTCCCCTCAACATTTCTTTTCAATAACCATCAGGCCATTTGTAGCGCTACAACTCTATCTTTTTTGGCTTTTGGAGGTAGGGTCTCTCCCTAGGCCAGTCTGACCTGGAGTTCACTATGTAGTCCCAGGCTGGCATCGAACTCATGGCAATTCTCCTACCTCTGCCTCGGGTGCTGGGATTAAGGGCGTGTGCCAGCAAAGCCAAGGATCCCACTTCGATTCCCCAGGACCCCCCATTAGCAGATGCACAAGGTGGCACATAAGTGGAGTTCGTTTGCAGTGGCTGGAGGCCCTGGCATGTCCATTCCCTCCCCTCTCTCTCTCTGCCCCTCTCTGTCCCTCTCTATTTCTCTCTCTCTAATCAATAAATACATAAATTTTTTGAAATTATTTTCTTTTATTTACTTACTGGACACACAGTGAGGTTGTGCACTGGACAGGCCTTGAGCCAGGATGTCAGCCACATGGCCTTTTAAGATTTCTTTATTTTTATTTATTTCTTTAATATTTACAATTCTGTATTCATTTATTATTTACATTTATTTATTATTATTTAGATTTATTTATTATTTACATTTATTTATTATTATTGTAGTTATTTCTATTTATTGATATTTATTATTTATACTTGTTTAATATTTATACTTATTAATTTGTTATATTTATTTACTGTGTATTTTCACTTATGCAACATTTATCCTTATTAGTTTATTATATTTATTTATCATTTATATTCATTCATTTAAGATTTATACTTGTTTGTTTGTTTGTTTTATTTATTTATTATTTACATTCATTCATTTTAGTATTTATCCTTATTTGTTTATTATAGGTATTCATTTAACATATGTATTTATTGTATTATTTATTCATTATTTATATTCATTTGTTTCATA
Organism: Orientallactaga sibirica; assembly: GCA_036365145.1. Lineage (NCBI taxonomy): Eukaryota > Metazoa > Chordata > Mammalia > Rodentia > Dipodidae > Orientallactaga > Orientallactaga sibirica. Next base: position 45,838 of record JAEOAD010001715.1, on the reverse strand, counting down.
TTTATCCTTATTTGATTCTTAACCATATTTATATACTGTTTCATATATTCATTATTTATATTCGTTTATTTAATATGTATGCTTTGTTTATTATACATATACGTGTTTTACTATATTTTTGGTGTATTTCTTTATTATTTGTTTTCTTTTTTCCTTTCATATATATATAACAATAATTTAAAAGTAATAAATAATAAAATAAAATTTAAAAGCAATATAAAATAAAGTAATAAAATAGAAAGTTAAATAAATAAGAAAATTAAATAAAATTAAATTAAAAAGTAAATAAAGTAATAAAATAATTTATAATAAAATAAAATAATATACTAAAATAAAAATTAAATAAATTAAATAAAATGACAAATTAATAAAATTAATAATAAATACCACAGAGGTGGTCAGTGCAGGGGATTAAGGTTAGTTCTAGACAGTTTGGCTTTGAATCTGACCATCCCATCTCTCCACAATCGGAAGTTCTATCCTAAGAAGTGTAGGTGCTGCTGCTTCTTGGAAACTTTGGTTCACAGAGGCAATGGGTGCAAAGAGGACATCTAGGGAAAGATGGCTCAGCGGGTAAGCATTTGGCTGTGAACACTAAGGACACCAGGTTTGAGGCTCGATTCCCCAGGGCCCACGTAATCCAGATGCACAAATTGGAGCACGCTTCTGGAGGTCGTTTGCAGTGCTGATAGACTCGGTCGCCAGTCATTCTCTCTCTCTCTCTCTCTCTCTCTCTCTCCTCTTTAGGAATCTCATATAATTATTAAACAAATAATAATTTGAAAAAAGGAAGACTGGGGCTGGAAGATTGCTCAGCGGTTAGGGTACATGCTTGCAGAAACCTAAGAACCCCAGATCAATTCCCAGTTTGCATGCAAAGTCAGATACACAGCCTGGGAGAAGAGAGCGAGTTACAGGTCAGCTAGGCTGTCCCCAAACTCACTCAGACCTCCTGCCTCTGCCTCCGACAGATTAAAGGTGTGCACTGCCACATTGGTTCATTGGAGATCTGAAACCTGTATTGTGGCTGACTCCAAATAAGAGCTCTGCGAGATAAGGGGACACAGGGTCTCGCTGCTTCCAGAGAGTTCTGCAGTGTTGCAACCTACTCTGGCTAAAGTTCTCTTTACTGATTAATTCCCATCATCTTTTGCACACTCATTCTAACAATAGTTGACACTTCGGAATGTAGGAAGGCTTTTCTAGATCTGAGATGGAAATTCAATGTCAATCTTTTTTCTTTTCATTTGACTAAATCAAAACAACTGCAAACAAAGAACTATAGTTCACTACAGAAAAATAACAGTAACACAGGCTTCTGGCACAGGCATATAGTGAGGCTGAAGAAGGTAGGATCTTACTATGTGCCTCTTAATTATATGTATTCTTTTTGTAAAAAATATATTTTAGGGGCTGGAGAGATAGCCCAGTGGTTAACTTCTTGCCTGTGAAGCATCCAGGTCCAGGTCAGGTCAGGTCCAGGCACAGTTCAGGTGTCACCTTCGGTGCCAGTGGCTTTGTGCACGTGGGGGTGGGGGTTGTTTTTGGGGTGTTGGGGATTCAAACCCGGGCTCCTTTGCTTCGCAGGCAGGAGGACAGACAGACAAACAAATGAGCGAGTGAACGAGCGCCTGAGCTGCTCAGCCATGAGTGCAGCCGCTCCTTACACTCCCTGGGTAACATAAAAATGATGTTCAACTCATATGAATAATAATAACAATAATTTAAAGAATAATAAATAATAAAATAAAATATAAAAAAAAAAACAAAATAAGTAATAAAATAAACATAAATAAATATTAAAATGAAATTAAAAAGTAAAATAAAATAATAAAATAATGAATAATAAAATGTGAAATAATATAAAAATAAAAAAATAATATGACAAATTAATATTAATAAATAAATTAATTTAAAAAACAAAAAAAAAAAACAAAAGAAAATTGCAGTCGATTTTTTTTTTAGAAGGAGGAGGAGGGTCGTGGATGTGAGTTTGAGGCCAGACTGAGATGACAGAGTGGGTTCCGGGTCAGACTGGCCTAGAGCCACACCCTACCTCACTGGTAATAATAATAATGATAATGATCATCATCATCATCATAAAATAAAATAATAAAAACAATTAACCTGGGACTGGAGATGGATCTGCGGTTAAGGCACATGCCTGCGAAGCATAAGGACCCAGGTTCCACTCTCAGGACACACATTGCCAGATGCACAAGGTGACACATGTGTCTGGGAGTTCCTTGCAGAAGGCTGGAGGAGTCCGGGCATTTCCATTCCCTCCTCTCTTTCTTTGCCCTCTCTGTCCCTATGTATTTCTCTCTCTGTAATGAATAAATACCTAAAATTTTTAAAAATTATTTTCCACTCATTTACAATATTAGACATGCAGAGAAGGTTGTGCACTGGACAGGCCTTGAACCAGGATGTCAGACACATGGTCTATTAAGATTTCTTTATTTTTATTTATTTCTTTAATATTTTACTTATTTTATTCATTATTTACATTTACTTATGACTATTTGCATTTATTTATTATTGACTTTTATTTATCATTACCTTTATTTATTTCTTTATGATTGATATATATTTATTGTTTATAGTTGTTTAATATGTATACTTCTTAGTTTATTATATTTATTTACTATTTATATTCATTTATGTAATATGTGTATACTTATTAGATTATTATATTTATTTATCATTTATATTCATTCATTTAAGATTTATAGAATTAGTTTATTATATTTGTATTTATTTATTATTTACATTCATTTTATTGTATTTATCCTCATTCGTGTATTATTATAGTTACTCATGTATTATATGCATTTATTGTATTATTTATTTATACTTTATACTCGTTTTGTTTAGTACTTATCCTTGTTGGTTTGTTTCTTCACCATATTTATATATTGTTTTATTTGTTCATTATTTACACTCGTTATTTAATATTTATACTGCTTTCTTTATTGTACTTATTTATTAATTATATTTATTTCTTTTATTTCTTTATTATTTATTTTCTTTCTTAAATTTGTATTTATTTTTTTTCTGACAAATTCTTTAATTGTAGACAATATCCCATGTTTTTCCCTCACTCCTGACTGTCCCCTTTGAAACTTCACTCTACATCATATGCCCTCCCCATCTCAATCAGCCTCTCTTTTTTTTTTTCAGGGGTTTCTGAGGTGAGTCTCACTCTGGCCCAGGCTGACCTGGAATTAACTATGTAGCCTCAGGGTGGCCTTGAACTCATGTCAGTCCTCCTACCTCTGCCTCCCGGTGCAGTGCTGGGATTAAGGCGTGCACCACCACGCCAGGCTTCTCTTTTTATGTATGAATGTTTGTGTGTGTGTGTGTGTGTGTGTGTGAGAGAGAGAGAGAGAGAGAAGAGAGAGAAAGAAAGAGACAATGGAAGCTAACGTTTGTGCACATGTCTGTATGAGGTATTGGAGAACAGATCATAGCTTCGCAGGCAAGCACCCGTTTCAGCATGGAGCCTTTTTCTCCAGCCTTAACTCTCTTATTTTATTTTTCCTTTTTAATTAAACGTACATAAATGATGCGTGCCCAAGGCCTGTTGCCCCCAGACATATACACTAGTTTTCTTTGAAATTTTGTGTTTTGTTTATTTATTTATTTATTTTATTTATTTATTCATGTGTGTGTGTGTGAGAGAGAGAGAGAGAGAGAGAGACAGAGACAGAGACAGAGACAGAGAGAGGGAGAATGGACACTATAGGGCTTCCAGGCACTGTAAGTGAAGTCCAGATGCATCGCGAACTTTTGTTCACATGAATGTATGTGGGAACTGGAAAATGGAAGCTAGCATTGCAGGCAGCATTTAACCGTCGTGCTGTTTTTTTCATGCACATGTCTGAAAATCACAGGGCTCCTCCTAAGTCTCTGGGCCCTCACTGAGTGCTGGGACAACAGGTGTCTCACTCTAATTCAGGCTGACCTGGAAGTCACTATGTATTCAAGAGGGTGCTCCTGTTTCCTCATGGCAATACTCCTACCTCTGTCTCCCCAGTTCTGGGATGAAAGGTATATAACTAAAAAGACAAACGACAACACAAAATCAAACAGAGCCACCAATGGTCAGGTAATTATGCAGAAGAGAGAGTATGCAAATGAAAGTGGGTGGAATAATAGCATAATCCCTCTATTGAAGGCCTACTTCTTCCAAAGATTAGGAACCAAACCACCATGGGGAATGCCCCCACCATTAGATGGGCCCTGCATGGCCTGGCACGAGTGAAGATAAGCATGAGCATACCAACTTATGATGTGTACTACAACATTTCTCTGAAAGAAAAGGCATAAAGGAACCCTAAAAATAAGCCAACCAGTCAAAAGAAAATGACAACGTGATTAGGGTTCACAAGAATCAGAGTTCCTACTGCTCGTTCAGCAGTGAGAAATAGAACACTGCTCCTTGTATGTCAAGAGTCCACCTCTCTTCCAGCACCCTATGTAGCAACAGAGTGCAGTTGAGAAAAATCCTGAGTCCCACTCAAATCATTCTTTCCCACAATGATAGAGTGTCTTAAATAGTCAAAAATAATTGAACTCAAAGCTCCTGTAAGATGTTGGGTCTCTAAGCAATCTTTGAAGCAGGCTCACTCTCTAACATCAGCTGCTCCTGCATCTCGATCCATCAGCCATATAAAGATGTCTTGGCTGGCTGGAACCCCTGAAACACACCCCTGAGAGTCCCCTGTTGTTCATTTTCAGACATCCTCGGCAGCACTGTAATGTCAGAGTGAAGAGGATGAAGCCTAAGATATTGCTCAATTACAAGGATTCCAGGCACACTGTCACTGGCTCAACCGTCCATTTCTGTCACCAATTTGACCTTTATTTGGAGTTAGGATTTATTTGGATTAAATCTGGAGTTCTGAGAAGAATACAGCATCGGGAATCACTCTGTGATAGGTGGGGCTCCTATTTGAGCAAAAAACATCCTGAGTCGCATCACTCCATCTGTCTCTGCTGACCTCTCAAGACTATTGAGAAGATTTCAGACATTCGATATGAGTTTAAGACATCCTCTGCCTGAGACCACACTTGTAGTATCCCTTTGCTTGAGTACACAGGAAAGTTTATAAGTTCTCTCAAAGAAAAATAAATGTTATTTATTTATTTATTTATTTATTCATTTATTTGAGAATGGAAACAATTGGCACACCACAGGCCTGCAAATGCACTTGAGATACTTGCTAGTTTGTGCACATGGCTGTATGTGGGTATAGTGTCGAATCTTTGCAAGCAGCACTTGTCGGAGCCATTATTCCAGCCTTCTCCTTCCCGCCCCCCTGTGCTCCACCAGGCTCGACCACTTAAAATGTTTTACTATTATTATTTGTTATTTGAGAGAAAGAGGAAAGTGAGGAGATAGAATGAGCACACACCAGGCCTCAAGCCACTGCAAATGAACTTTCCAGATCACGTACTCCCTTGTGCAGCTGTTAGCAGGTCTTAGGGAAAGAACCTGTGTTTTTTGGCTTTTTACAGTGCAATTCCTGGATAAGCTAAACCATCTGTTCATCCCCAGATACTTTTCCCCTTTTAACAATTTGAAAATTCTTCAAAATGACTTCCTCCAACATTTTCTTTTCCAACAAATGTCTGACCATTTGTAGCCCTACATCTCTATCTTTCTTTTGCTGGGGTTTAGATTTTGGGGAGGAATTGCTGTGTGAGCGCGGGCTTTCGATTCACTATATGATCTCAGGCTGGCGCCGAAATCATGGTGATTCTCTACGCAGCCTCCTGGGTGCTGGGGTTAAGGCGTCTTGGCGAGAGCATCAAAAGGATTGGTTGATCCCAGGCCCGTTAGCCTGATGCACAAGGTGATGCATGAGTTTGCAGTCTGTTTGCAGTGGCTGGAGGTACTTGGGCACCCATTCTCTCATTCAGCATGCTTGATGTAGAAATCCTCAGGACTTCCCAAAAGCCTGTCTGTGATTACATGACACATCATCAGTGTGGTTTTGCAAAAAGTATGAGCAAGGCCTAGAAAACTTGCGACCTTTCAGGCCCTGACACGCATTCTCTCTCTCTCTTTTCTGTCAAATAAATAAATAAATAGCTGTTTCTGGCGAGACGTATGCTGCATGCTTTAATCCCAGCACTCAGGAGGCCGAGGTAGGGGATGGCCGTGGTTCAAAACCACCTATGAGACTACAGAGTGAATTCAAAGTCAGCCTGTGCTGAGGCAAACCCTACCTTGAAAAACCAAAAACAAAATAAAAATAAATAAATGCATTAGCTGACATTCTGTTTGCAGAGGGAGGGGCATTCCACAGGATGAGTGGGACAATCTCCACACTGACAGGGCGTGGTGCTGTGGGCATCTGTGAAAAAGGCATTAAGCCAGAGGGCCACTGAGCTTGGCGTTCCAGGCGCTCCTTCCCGCATCTGCAATGGAAATCCCACTTAGGCATCTCAAAAGCGGCGCTTCTGTGATTCAAGACACATCTATGGTTGCTCTGCAGAAAGCGAGCAAAGCCTAACAATCCGGCCTTTTAGGAAGAGGGACAACCCGTGTCCCCATCCACGCCCAAGCAAGTCTGAAAATCGTTAAAGTCACAAGACACGACAGCTAGGACAGCACACGAGAATTAACACACGTGTCATCACTTTCTGATGAAACACCACGTGACATGACAGTGTCTACATGAAGCCAAAACATGATTACACATTTGGTGGTGAATGGGAATATGGTGGCGAAAATGAGGTACTGGAAGGGTTTATTTTATTTTATTTTATTTTTATGTTTTGTTTTCTTTTTAAATATTATTTATTCTTATTTATTTATTTGAGACAGGAAAAAGGAGTAGAAAGTATGCGTGTGAGAGAGAGAGAGAGCAAAAATACACAAGGTGGGGCATGTGTCTGGGTTCATCTGCGCAGCTGGAAACCTCACCTCTTGCTATTTTCAATCTCTCCCACTCCTTCTGTCTCTCTTATAAATAATAAAAAATAATAAAAAATCATCATAATAAAATAAATAAAAATGTAGTAAAGAGTTGTTCTCACCTTTCATCCCAGCAGCACTGAGGGGAGGCTTAGAGAGTAGGGTTGTGGCTGTGAGTTGAAGCCAGCCTGAGATGACAGAGTGAATTCAGCTCAGCCTGGGCTGGGAGGACCAGACTCTACCTAAAAAAAAATAAAAAAGAAAACCAAAAAAATAAATGCAACATCTACCTTAAGTATGGTGTCATGTAGCTAACAGCAAGGAGGAGGTGTGCATATATATATATATATATATATATATATATATATATATATATATATATATATATATATATACATACACATACATACATACATAATATGATAATACATATTCATTTGATATATTATATATTATGTATATACATAATATATACAAATAAAAGTACATATTTAATTCATATATAAACTTATTTGTACATATGTAATTACATGTGAATATATTTTTAGCTTATACATACATTATATACATAAATATATATGATATATATTTATATATTATGTACAATATATTGTTTATGTGTTATATATTATATATATAATATATATACTACATAATATATACATATACAAATATACACACTTATATGTGAATATGTAATTTACGTATGTGTGTCATAATAGGATTAGGGTCAAGGTTATATGTAAGTTTATATACATAAATACATAATAATTTTTTTTGGTTTTCAAGGTAGGGTCTGGATCTGGCCGGGCTGACCCATAAATCACTCTAGCTTCTCAGGGTTGCCTTGAACTCACGGCCACGACCATTCTACCTCTGCCTGCCCAGTGCGAGGCGGGGATGAAATGTTTGAGTACCACCATGCCCAAGTGATTATTGCTGCTATCATTGTTATTATTATTATTATTATTATTATTTGGTTTTCCCTATTATCATTACTTTTGCTACTACTATTGTTATTGTTTGTGTTCATCATTATTGCTATTATTAGGTTTTAATTATTATTATGTCTTTTCATTATCATTATACTATTATTTGTATCATTATTATTACTATTATCATTTGGTTTTCCTAACTACTACTACCACTACCACTACTTCTATTTTCCTTTTCTTCTTATTATTACAACTATTAGGTTTTCCTTATTATTACTATTGCTATTACTATGATTTGGTTTTCATTGTTAGAACTATTATTAATATTGTTATTATTTGGTTTTCCTTATTATTACTACTACTACTATCTCATCATTGTTACCAATATTATTATTACTATTATTAGGTTTTCTTTATTATTATTAATAATAATAAAAATAATAATAATATTTTTTCCTGGAGGTGGTGTGTGGCTGCCTTGGCAAGGCTGACTTGGAACTCAGGCGCCGTCCTTGTCCTCCCCGACCTTCATTCTGTTCTGGGTCCAGCGGCATCCAGGTCAGGTCAGGCACACCATGGTGTCACCCCCTCAGTGGCCATGGCTTTGTGCATGTGAGGTGGGGGCGGTGGGTTGGGGGTGGTGAGGGATTCAAACCCAGCCTCCTTTGGCTTCACATGCAGCGGACAGACAGACAGACAAATGAGTGTGTGAGGAGCACCTGAGCTGCTAAGCCATGAGTGCAGCCACTCAGCTTCAAACCTGAGCCGCTCGCCCACCTCCTGGAGTAACATAAAAATGATGTCAATGGAAGGCGGCCTCGAGTTCCAGACCAGCCTGAATCCACAGAGTGGGTTCTGGAGTCCGCCTGACCTACAGCTACACCCGACTCAAAAAACATATTAATAATAACAACAATAATTTAAAAATAACAAAAAATAAAATTTAAAAGTAAAATAAAATGATAAGTAATAAAATAGAAAAGTTAAGTAAATTAAATTAAAAGTAAAATAAAGTAATAAAATAATGAATAAGATAATAAAATAATATACTAAAATAAATAAATTAAATAAATTAAATTAAATAACAAATTAATAATATTAATAATAAAATGCCACAGAGGTGGTCTGTGCAGGGATTAAGGTTAGTTCTACACAGTTCATTTGAATCTGACCATCCCATCTCTCCACAATCGGAAGTTCTATCCTAAAAAAGTGTACCTGCTGCTGTTTCTTGGGAATTTTGGTTTACAAAGGCAATGGAGGTGCAAGAATTCTAGGGAGAGGAAAGATGTCTCAGTGGGTAAACGTTTGGCTGTGACACTAAGAATCCCAGTTTGAAGCTTCATTCCCCCCAGGACCCACGTAATCCAGATGCACAAATTGGGCTCAACTTCTGGAGGTGGTTTGCAGTGGCTGCAGACACAGGTGGCCAATCCTGACTGTCTCTCTCTCTCTCTCTCTGTCTCTCCTCTTTCAGGCACTCATATAATTCTTAAACAAGTAATAATTTAAAAAAAAAGGAAGACTGGGGATGGAAGATGGCTCAGCTCGATTAGGGTACATGCTTGCAGAGCCCTAAGAACCTGAGAAAAATTCCCCCAGTATGCAAGCAAAGTCAGATACACAGCCTGGGAGAAGGAGGCGAGTTACAGGTCAGCCTAGGCTGTCCCAAACTCACTCAGACCCTCCTGCCTCTGCCACTGATAGATTAAAGGTGTGCACTGCCACATTGGTCCATTGGAGATCTGAAATCTGTGTTTTGTGGCTGACTCAAATAAGAGCTCTGCAAGATAAAGGACACAGGGTCTCGCTCCTTCCAGAGAGAGTTCTGCAGTGTTGCAACCCACTCTGGCTAAGGTTCTCTTTTGCTGATTAATTCCCATCATCTTTGCACACTCATTCTAACAATAGTTGACACCTCAGAATGTAGGAAGGCTTTTCTAGATCTGAGATGGAAATTCAATGTCAGTCTTTTTTTCTTTTCATTTTGGCTAAATCAAAACAACTGCAAGCAAAGAACTATAGTTCACTACAGAAAATAACAGTAACACAGGCTTCTGGGCTTGGCAGCATATAGTGAGGCTGAAGAAAGGTAGGATCTTACTATGTGCCTCTTAATTATATGTATTCTTTTTATAAAAAATATTTTTAGGGGGCTGGAGAGATGGCTTAGTGGTTAACTGCTTGCCTGTGAAACCCTAAGGACCCCAGTTCATGGCTCAATTCCCCAGCACCCACGTAAGCCAGACACACAAGGTGGTGCATGCATCTGGAGTTCGTTTTGAGTGGCTGGAGGCCCTGGCCCACCCATTCCCTATCTATCTGCTTCTTTCTCTCAGTCACTCTCTAATAAATAAATAAAAATGATTATATATATTTTAGCCGGGCACATTGTGGCTGCATAACTTTAATTCCAGCACTCAGAACATGAGCGTAACATGATATTTGTGAGTTCAAGGCCACCCTGAGACTACAGAGTGAATTCCAGGTCAGCTTGAGCTAGAGTGAGACCCTACCTCGAAAAACAAAACAAAACATATACATATACATATACATATACATATACATATATACATATACATATACATATATAAATATCTAGTAGTCGAGGGTGGCTTTGGCTCCTGATGATCCTCCTGCCTCTGCCTCTGAGTGCTGGCATTAAGGCATATGCCACCTTGCCACCCTAAAAAATATATTTTTATTTATTTGCATGCAAAGAGTTACAAAGACAGAGAAGGAGAGAGAGAGAGCTGAATGGGAGCACCAGGGCCTTCTGTCACTGCAAAGACTCAAATGCCTGTGCCACTCTCTGTGCATCTGGCTTACATGGGTACTGGAAATCAATCCCAGGTTGTTAGGCTTTGCAGCAAGCACATGAACCACTGAGCCATTTCTTCAGCCCTATATTCATTCTTTTTGCATTACCAGGGGTTCAGGGTTCCTTTGGTAGGCAAGTCCATTCCACTGAACTATGCCCCCCAGTTCCCAGTGACAAAATAATTGCTATAGAAACTTCTAGATCCAAATATGATTGATACATCATCGTTAACAATATTCCTTACTACCTGGATATCATTCACTGTAATGCTTAAAGTACCAAGACCCTGTGATGTTGGGGAGGTCGAAGGCTGTGTTTATAAGGATAGTAAAAGCTACTACATGGGGTTGTGTGTGCTTTTGTTGTTGTTGTTTTTAATTTTATTTTCAAGTAGGGTTCCACTGTAGCCCAGATTGTCTTGGAACATACTATGTACACTGGACTTGAACTCACAGTCATCCTCCACTTCAACCTCCCAGTGCTGGCATTAAAGGTGTGTAACACCACATCCGACTGCCATACAGTGTTTTTTTAATATGGAACTCTCTCTGTCACTGATAGATACACTTTTTTTTTTTATGTTTTTTTTTGAGGTGGGTCTCACGGTAGCCCAGGCTGATCTGGAATTCACTAGGAAAAAAAGATGGAAATGCTTATTTCCCGGATTTGACCATTACACATTGTACACTCACTGAATTATGACACTATATCCCATAATTTTTACAATTAAGTTAATTTGAAAAATTGAAAAAAAGTAAGAGACAGATGGCAACTGTGCTAATGGAACAGATGAGTAACAAATCCCTACAAAGCACTTCTAGTACTGGTCTTTGTGTCTTAGAGCTGATTTGAGAGAGACAGAATCTCATTAGTTCTTTTTCAGAACAAAGGTGGAAAATATTTTAACTTATATAGTCAAGAATAATTTTGTTTCCTACAACCACAAAGCCAGAGACCATTTTGTGATATGTATAACCCAATGGCACTGTATGAAGACTTTCCATTGAATTTTGATTTTATATTAGACATGTTAACTTCAAATGGTACATTAGTTAAGATAAAATGTTCAAGGAAAATAACTTGCCTTTCAAACCAACTATTTCCATACAAACCAATATTTATCTCCTCACGAAATCTGAACTTCAGGCTTCAGCCCCTCCCCCCACAGACATGTTCCACTGCACCATGGGGCTTTATTTACAAAACAGAAATTCAGAGATCAAATGATTCGGGAAAGGGAGGGTGGTTCAGTTGGTACAGTGTTGCTGCACAAGCATGTCGACCTAAGTTCAGCTCCCAGCACCCACGTAAAAGCCAGGCACAGGGGCACATACTGGCCATCTTGGCACCAAGGAGATAGAGGCAGGGGGACTCCTGAGATTCTCTGGCTAGCTAGTCTAGCTGAATTGGGCAAGCTCCTGGCTCAATTAGAGACCCTGTCTCACAAAATGAGTAGAGGACTGGAGAGATGGATTTGCTATTAAGGGACTTGCCTGCAAAGCCAAGGACCCAAGGTTGATCCCCAGGACCTGGGTTTGTTTTCAGTGGCTAGCAGCCTTGACATGCCTATTTTCTCTCTCTCTCTCTCTCTCTCTCTCTCTCTCTCTCTCTCTCGACATTCCTATTTCTCTCTCTCTCTCTTTCTCTCAAATAACTAAATAAAAATAAAGATGAACACTTATGAAAACAAGGTAGAACAGCTGAGGAAAACACATGATGTCAAGTGGTAGCCCCTACATGTGTGTGCCCATTCTCATATATACTGTCACACACCTGTGCACCTCCACAAAAACATGCACACATACATATATGCACACCACATATGCCAGGCACAAATACATGTGCAAAAATATGAAATTATTAAAATTGTAGGAAGAAGACAAACACCAACCACCTGACACAGAAATGTAATTTGTGTTTGTGGCACAGATGCCCACTCCTGTGAGACCAGCCCAGTGCAGTCTCTGGGTCTTGCATATATGAACAGTGCTTCAGATTGAAATAGTAAATCTTTTAAAATGTTTTTATATGTTTATTTTGAGAGGGAGAGAGAGAGAGAGAGAGAGAGAGAGAAATAGGCAGGAGGAGAGAGAGAGGAGAGAGAGAGAGAGAGAGCCCTAACTGCTAAGCCATATCTGCAGCACAAATCCTTTAAAATAAACCAGTTGGGGTGGCTCATGCATAATATTGTACCATACAGGAAGTTTTGGCAGAAGTGTTTCCTGTTCAAGGAAAAGCTTGAGATACACAGTGAGCTCAGGCCAATTTGGCATCAAAGTGAGATCCCTGTATCAAAAAAAAAAAAAAAAAAAAAAAAAAAACAACCCGGCGTGGTGATGCATGCCTTTAATCACAGCACTTGGAGACAGAGATAGGAGGATTGCCATGAGTTAATTCCAGGGTTAATAGTTAATTCCAGGTCAGCCTGGACCAGAGTGAAACCCTACTTCGAAAAACCAAAAATAAGCAAAACAAGAAACAAAACACCAGGCATGGTGGCCTAGGCCTTTAAGCCCAGCACTCGGGGGGCAGAGATAGGAGGATCGCTGTTAGTTCAAGGCCACTCTGAGACGACTACATAGTGAATTCCAGGTCAGCCTGAGCTACAGTGAGACCCTACCTTGAAAAAAAAAGAATAAGAAAGAAAGAAAAGAAAAAGAAAAAGAAAAGAAAGAAGAAAGAAAGAAAGAAAGAAAAGAAATGACATGAATGAAATGGTGTTGACAAAGAATGCTGGCAGTGAACAGGGTTTGAGATACAGGGTGATGAATGGCCCTTTGTGGTAGTGATTGTCTCTCATTTCTCCTTCCCATCTTGGCCCTGAAAAGCAAAAGTACTCCACACTTTCCACCATGTCTGCAAAGTGTCTTTCTTTCTGGTATCTGCCTTTGGGTGAATTTAGGGAAAAGAGAGAAAAAACTTTTATTGGCAGCTTGAGGAATTGATTTCTATTCTCTCTCTCTCCATACATATATATGAAGTGCTACATACTTTGTATGGTTACATCATGTGTTATTACCGTGATTTCCTTCCCTCCCTGCCCCCATTCCACTGAGGCCTTCCTCAGTGGTATTGCTAGTGTTCACCATGGGGTTGTGTGTTATGAGTTGTGAGAACAGCAGTCATTCATTGTGTGTGGTGGGAACAATGCCTCGGATATTACCTCCCACCAAGTGGCTCTTACAATCTTTCCACCCATCCTCTTCTGCAAAATTTTTAAGCTGCTAAGAGCTAAACACTAAAGTAGACTTAAAATACACCCACAAGGCTCAGGGGAATAACCCCTTTAAGGCTACTTCCTAGGCAGTTTGCAATGCAATTTTCTATACTTTTATATGTATTTGATAGTATTTTGTAAAATCAAACTATATCTACTTATAAAAACAAAATCTTGAACTGGGCATGGTGACACGTTTAATCCCTGCACTCTACAGGTAGAGGTATGAAGACTGCAGCAAGTTTGAGACCACCCTGAGAATACATAGTGAATTCCAGGTCAGGCTGGGCTACAGGGAGGGCCGTACCTTGAAAATCAAACAAACAAACAAACAAACAAACAAACAAGCAAATCCTGGGAACTGTAAATAAAGAAATATCACCACGATTGTTGAAAGCTCTAGTGAGCAGTGCTATCTAGACAGCCAGGCCTTACAATGTTATACATGTGCAATTAATCAGTCAAAATTTAAAAAACAAAATAAAATCATTGAACATGGTGATGTAGACCTTTACTCAAAAAGAGGTAGGAGGATGATATCAGTTTGAGGCCAGTTTGAGAGTAAAAAGTGAATTTCAAGGCAGCCTGGGCTATAGCAAGACCCTACCTCAAAAAAATAATAAAATCTTAACTTTACCACTATGATTATAATTAAATGTCAATATACTTAAAAATGATTAATTTGGTCCCATGTTATTTACTCAATTGTGGCCTATATTGTTATTCAATCCACCTGATAAAACATTCCTCGGGAGTTTTTATGAAGAAATAGGTTAAACTGTTCTTGAAAAACAGGTACTGTGGATATATCATGAATTAACAGGATCTTGAAAGCTCAGAAAATGGTGTTAAAGACAAGAAATATTAAATATCCTGATACAATTAGTGAATATTGTATAAATGTACTGAAATAGTGCATGTTGGGCACTATGTAAAAGATTCTGGCCTAGAGGAAAAATGGATAAAACTAAAGTTTCAAGCACTGTCTCTAACTTCCTGCTGAGCATGACACAGCACCTTGCATGGCTGATGCAGTCCTACCTTCCTGCACCATCCCCACCCCCCCAACGTTAGTTGGAGGGTTCCACATATGATTTCCTTGTGAACAGCTCATGTCTCCATAAGCGTTCCTCTAAACAATACTCTCTGACTAGAACAGCCCATGTCTCCATAGTGTCCCTCACAAACAATTCTCTCTCGATTAGCGCGCCACTGCTGACCTTTACATCTATTGGCTCCCTGTTGCTACCAGGAAAAGTTTCTTTGGAAAGTCCCTTTCTATTCTTTGGCATTTTCCTATATATACCTGTCTTGATATACAATAAGCGAGATCCTGCTTTGACAGCCTCCAGACTCGGTGTGGTGTTTAGTTCCTCTGGCGCCTAGGAGGAAGGGCTGAGTAAATCCCAACACTCATCATCCCATTCAGCCCCAGAGAGGGACCGGCTGGACCAGTCCCCCTTCACTGCGGCCTCTACCTGTCGGAGGTCCGACAGCGCAAAAAATGCGAAAAATGGTTATATTAATCAAAAATTATTTATAGAGTCTTTAAAAACATGGAAATGCTTATTTCCCTGATTTGATCACTACACACTGTACACTCACTGAATTATGACACTGTATTCCATGCTTTTAAAAAAATTTAATATTTATTTTTATTTTGGAAGAGACACAGACATACACAGAGAGATAAGGAGGAAGACAGAGAATGGAGTGCCAGCAACCTCTCCAGCTGCTGCTGTGAACTAAATCCAGATGTGTGCGCCCCTTGCTGGGCAAGTGTGGCATGCACCCTTGCGTCACTTTGCATCTGGCTAAACGTGGGACCTGGAGATTGGAACTGGCATTCTTAGGCTTAGGAGGCAGGCACCTTATCCGCTAAGCCATCTCTCCAGCCCCATAATTTTTACAATTAAAATAATTTGAAAGCCGGGCATGGTGGTGCTTTCGCCTTTAATCCCAACACTCTGGAGGCAGAGGTAGGAGGATGATTCCATGAGTTCAAGGCCACCCTGAGACTACATAGTTAATTCCAGGTCAGCCTGGGCCAGAGTGAGACCCTACCTCGAAAAACCAAAAAAAAAATAATAATAATTTGAAAAATTAAAAAGAAGTACAGATGGTAACTGTGCTCGTTGAACAGATGAGCAACAAATCCTAAAAACACTTCTACTATGGATCTTTGTGTCATAGAGATGATTTGAGAGAGAGAGAGATCTCATTAGTTCTTTTAGGGATAAAGGTAGAAAATATTTGTTTATATAGTTAAGAAATAGCTTTGTTTCCTACAACCACAAAGCCAGAAGATCATTTTATGATATGTATAACCCAAAGTTACTGTATGAAAATTTTCAGTGAATTTTTGATTTTATATTAGACATGCTAAGTTCAAGTGATTAATTAATCTTGCCTTTCCAAACCAACCTATTTCCATACAAACCAACAATCATCTCCTCACCAAATTCTGACCCAAAAACACAGACAGCACATTTTATTTCATAGCAGATGAAAAACAGAATAGTGAAAACATGCACACAAAGACTTACCGAGTGTGTAAAGAGTCCCTCACTGTTCACTGCCAAATACAGCTTGGTTTGAACTCCTTCAATAGCCATCACTTTCGAAGACCCACAGGGATGCGTTAAATAGAGCTGAAAATTCATAGAAAGTGAAAAGGTTTACACTTCTTGATTTTGTAGTTTTCAATGTGTTCCATGGAGAATCTGGCTCCTAAAGGTAGTATGGACTGGACAAGTATATAAATAGACATGTAGCTACATAAAAACTAAAGCCTCATTCTACCTTCTAGTGTGCTGACTCATGGTTTCCATTACAGTCATTTAACTGGGGCTATAAGTACATATTCTCAAACACTCCAGGTACAATGGAAGACTCTAGACTCAGTACCCTAGTTTATAGAATCAGAATGAGAATATTAATGCTTCTTGAGTGACCTGCCACCAGGAATTGTTTTGCGTTAAATACCATCATCCTGTATAAAACTAAACTATTTTAAATGAATTTTTTCTTAAATTTATTTACTTGAGACAGAGAGAGAGAAAGAGAGGGAGAAGAGAGAATGGGCATGTCAGGGCCTTCAGCTGCAACAAACGAACTCCAGATGCATGTGACACCTCGTGCATCCGGCTTCCCACGGTACTAGGGAATAGATCCTCTGACCATTGGCTTTGTAGGCAAGTACCTTAACCACTAAGCCATCTCTCAGTCAAAAGCTAAGCTTTAAATGCTTCCCTAGGTAGCTGGCCAAATTTACACAGCCAAGGTCAAAGATATCAGTCAGTTGGGAATTGATTGCTATATTCTTAGAAGAGACATTATTGGTCAATATCTTCATGTAAATAATCCATATAATTTCCAATCTAACCCCCTTCCAACATATCTAGACCTTGCAATGATAAGTCATATTCTAGCAGAGATTTTTATTAAAGAACAGAAATTTTCCAAGTCACTCTTGAGAGGGTCCTAGCTTTTAGTCTTTCAGAACAAAGATTAAATCAAATCAAAAATCAAGGAGGCAAGTTTTGTGGTGCATGCCTTTAATCCCAGCTCTTGAAACACTGAGGCAGGAGGTTCATCATGAGTTTGAGGTCAGCCTGGGGCTACAGAGTGAGTTCAGGATACCCCACACTAGAGTAAGACACTGACTCAAAAAGAGGTGTATTTTATCAATTATTTTCCTGCAAAATAGTTACAAGTGGGAATCCAAATGGTGCCAATGAGGCCTTCATCTCTTCATTGGAAGGTCTGACTGCATGAAACTTACACCCAAGCTCTCCTCACAACCACACACCACTCACTGGAAACAAACAGTGGGTGTGCTCACACTACTAGCTGTATACTCCCTCCTACACCATGAACAAAAAGAAGACAGTACATTTTTAGACCATAGGGCTTATCACAAATATCTTTTGAAAATAGCCTGTGCATCTTTCTCTCAGGAGTCATGGACCAAGGGTAATGATTTTTGTCTTGTTTTCTAAGTTTACTGAGGATGATACATTGGTCCATTATTTCCATGAACAAAAATATAAAGATGTCAGTGCATGCTTAAGAAGACTGTTTTTCGGGATCACTCGTTTCTGTGTGAATATATTCTCTGCAGTAGATAGAATAACATGGATGCAAAATATTATGAGGAGGAAGAACTCCTTCCTGAGCCTACAGTGTATCTTTCCCTTAAAATTAAAGTACTTAACAAAGAGAAGCTAGGACATACTGTACAGTTCAAAGTACAAGTGTTCCCTACCACAAGCCACTGGTGGCACTTTATTCAATACTTGTCATATTAAAATCTGTGCCCTTTTGTTACGTGACATAAGGAAACTAATTTCTGAATTGCAAGACAGAATTCTGTGCTACATCTGACAATGCAATGTACAGGAATGAACCCTGCATTCGGCTGGCTTGGTATTCATAAGTTCTTTGGAGTAAATGCAGGAAACAGAATTGCCCACAAATGAACAAATGTGTTGCACCATTTCACCTGATTTCTGAGGCCAACTTGGATGCTGTTCTACCTGAGCTGCCACTATGATGGAACGCTTTCTTTAAAGGGTCCCTCGACCTTCTTTTCTAATGCTTTCAGAGCTGATGTAGATGCAAAATCAAATGGCGACTTATTCCCAATGCACCTGTCCTCTTCACCTGCCTGACCTCCCAACAATTTCAGTCTCAGCAACAAAAGAAACTCTTATGCTTGTGAGCCCAGTAGACTGGAACCACCTGAGACTTCCCATGTCTTCCATTCACAGAGATGCCACTACTGCTCCTCTGTCCCTTATCCCCAGTCTTGAACTGCTTCATCAGAATGATGGATGCCTGTCTGCAAAGCTGGGTGGAGATTTACATAATGATGCCAAGAGTTCTGAAATCCCTGCCTTTGCAAATTCAGCTTTCCCAAAAGTAAAGGACAACTCCGATTCATGAGGGTGAAAACTCCTGCTTTGTCTGTCTGGAACACCATGACAGTTTACCTGGCCTTGTTCATCACTACAGTCCCACCACTTGGTATAGAACTCATACAGTCTATGCTTTAGTCAAAATCCACTGACAGTGACTGATGAATGACAGATGTGTACTGACTCTGAGGGAAGGAGGTGTTTCCCAGCTCAGAATGTGCAATAGGTTAATTTCTGGGAACCAGGAAATGATGCGATCCCATTGAAGGAAGGGTCACATGAAGCTTTGACCAGGGTCAGATATTCAAGTGAGCCCATGTTCCTGGGCCTACTACCAAGGGTCCTTGTTTTCCAACTCATTTTGGAACCCTGATCTAGAGTATATATATATGTATATTACTAAACAAGGGCAAAGGTTTTGATTCAAGAAAGGAACAGACTTTAAAAAGGAATTAGAGGATTTTGAGGAGACAAGGAGAATTTCTCATGTTCTTTTTTTCTTGCAAGTTAAATCAGGTTAACATTATACGTGTCCATATTTTAGCTATTTTCTAATATTGAAAATAATTCTTTGGAACTACATAACACTTTCCAGGATTGACAAAGCTCTTAAGGAACTTGTCTTATGTGAAGTGCATGAGAACAGGTGAGAGAGCCAGAGTAGATATTGACAGGCTCCATTTTACAAACAGAAAACATTCTCATCAACTTGCTTAACACCATAGAATTAATTGATTTATTAATCTGTATAGAATTACCTCCAAAGAGAAAGTGAGGTGGCTTAAAATTTTTTTTTTTTTAATCAGAGTCACTGAAAACACAAGGACAAGAACATTGGAATAAATGAATAAGTATCCATAGAAGATGCCAGTAGAGTTTCAAACAAAGGTTTCTTACCCCTCCTCTCACTCCCTTTCATCTCTATTAGGCTGCCATGGAAACTGTGTGATCCGCTGAGTGTTGACTGACAGTTTTGTTGGCATTCAAAAAATAAAAATACACAATGCCAGCCAAAGCAGTAATTTTGACTGCATACAACATGTTGCCCAGCAGCTATTGAAATAATATTCCATGAAACGTAAGCACTGCAACATCTAATCAAACATGAATTCCTGTAACTATCCTGCTTGGACTAGAAACTTAATCAATCAATAGACAGAGCGAGTTGAAATGAGCAGAGTGAACAATGAAAATTGGTCCATGAAATGTCAAGAGATTGTTTTGCAGAGTTGCATAGAAGTCATAAAAGAGGTGGCTGTTTCTGAGGTAAACTAATTCACTTGTGATCACAAAACATTTTACAGATGTCCACCTGTTCCTGTATTTTGATGAGAGTTTAAACAACGACATGGCTTTATCTGTTTTTTTCCTAGACACATTTAACATCGATTAACTACTTAAAGCTTCTGATTTAGTTTGTATTTACAATATCTTTATATGTGCCAAAAGTACTTTGCTCTGCTTGCCACCTCAAAAAGAACAGTATTTGATAAATCCTCTTCCTTTGCATGCCACATATTCTCTCAAGTGTTCTCATGGTATCAGCAATCACCATGAGATAACACCTAAGTGTTTTTGTCATTTACTTTCTTTTCATAAACCATAGGTAAATATTTTCCTGTCTATTGCCAATTGTTTCCAGTTATCACCTTCATTAAAATCTGCCCTTTTCTTTCTTTCTTTCTTTCTTTCTTTCTTTCTTTTTTTTTTTTTTTTTTTTTTTTTTTGGTTTTTGAGTATAGTCTCACTCTGGCCCAGGCTGACCTGGAATTAACTATGTAGTCTCAGGGTGGCCTCGAACTCTCAGCGAACCTCCTACCTCTGCCTCCACGCCCCGCTCCCCTTTTCTATTTTATTTCTATTTGGTTAATAGCTTTACCATCTAAATGCCAAAGGTCAAGTCGCCTTTGTCTTTTAAGACACCCAATGTCCCTTTGAGCACTACTGCAAAAATTTGGTCTACCTGGAAGCACTTTATATCTATCTATGCAGTGAATGCTGATACATAGGATGCTCCTGCTTCCCTTCTAAATGAAATCAGCTGACACATCATAATTATTTTACTTATAAAATCAATCAATTCTTTTATTGATCTTCTTTTAGCCACTTCCATTGCAATGACTGTAAGAAAGGTGCTGGAGCCCCCAGGCAGATTCAAACAGTACCTGAGTGGTGAGTGAGGATTAAGGAAAAATAAAGACAAGAGAGACAAAAGATAACTTGGGAGGGCTGTCTGTCAAAGAAGGACATACATGGATAGTACATATTGGAATATACAGGACCTGTGCCAGGTTTGGATTACAAGTGGGTAGAAGTAATACTC
This sequence comes from Orientallactaga sibirica, assembly GCA_036365145.1. Classification (NCBI taxonomy): domain Eukaryota; kingdom Metazoa; phylum Chordata; class Mammalia; order Rodentia; family Dipodidae; genus Orientallactaga; species Orientallactaga sibirica. The sequence goes on along the minus strand of JAEOAD010001715.1, from coordinate 24,695 downwards.
CAGCATTAAACTCTATAGCAGGGGACTACCTCTTTATAAGAGGGAAGGTGAAACTTAAATGGTGTTAACATTATAAGTGTCCATATTTTACCTATTTTCTAATATTGAAAATAATTCTTTGGAACTACACAACACTTTCAGGATTGACAAAGCTCTTAAGAAACTTGTGTTATATAATGTGCATGAGAACAGGTGAGAGAGCCAGAGTAGATACTGTCAGGCTCCATTTTACAAACCAGAAAACATTCTCATCAACTTGCTTAACACCATGCATAATTAATTTATTAATCTGTACAGAATACCTCAAAGAGAAAGTGAGATGGCTTACAAAAAAATTTTTTTGAACTCAGAGTCACTGAAACACAAGGACAAGAACATTGGAATAAAGGAGTAAGGGTCCATAGAGGATGCCAGTAGAGTTTCCAACCAAGGTTTCTGATGCCTCCTCTCACTCCCTTTCATCTTTATTAGGCTACCACGGAAACTGTGTGATCCACTGAGTGATGACTCACAGTTTTGTTGTCATTCAAAAAATAAAAATACACGATGCCAGCCAAAGCAGTAATTTTGACTGCATACAGCATGTTTTCCAGCATCTATTGAAATAATATTCCATGATATATAAGCACTGAAACATCTAATCCAAACATGAATTCCTGTAATTATCCTGCTTCGACTAGAAACTTAACAATCAATAGACAGAGGTGAGTTGAAATGAGGAGAGTCCACAAAAAAATTGGTCCATAAAATGTCACAGGCCTGAGACTGTTTTCAGATTTGCATAGAGGTCATGAAAGGGTGGCTGTGTGTCTGTGGTAAACTAATTCACTTGTGATCACAAAACATTTTACAGATGTCCACCTGTTCCTGTATTTTGATGAGAGTTTAAACAACGACATGGCTTTATTTGTTTTTCTAGACACATTTGACATATATTAACTGCATAACAGCTTCTGATTTAGTTTGTATTTGCAATATCTTTATATTTAAAGCAAAAGTACTTTCCTCTGTGCCACCTCAAAGAACAGTATTTGATAAATCCTCTTCCCTTTGCATGCCACATATTCTCTCAAGTGTTCTCATGGTATCAGCAATCACCATGACACCTAAGTGTTTTTGTTATTTACTTTCTTTTCATAAACCATAGGTAAATCTTTTTCATGTCTATTACCAACTGTTTCCAGTCATCACCTTCATCAAATCTGCCCTTTTCTATTTTATTTCTATTTGGTTAATAGTTTTACCACATAAATGCCAAAGGTCAACTCGCCAGTCTCTTTTGAGACACCCAATGTCCCTTTGAGCACTACTGCACAAATTTGTTCTACCTGGAAGCACTTTATATCTATCTATGCAGTGAATGTTAACACATATGATGGTCCTGCTTCCCTTCCAAATGAAATCAGCCAACACATCATAATTATTTTACTTATAAGATCAATCAATTCTTTTATCGATCTTCTTTTAGCCACTTCCATTGCAATGGCTGTAAGGAGGGCCATTAGATATTTGTCCTGTCCTATTTTATCTCTTTGCATGGTGAATAGCATTTTCTAAAGTTTCATAGATTTATGGAAGAGAATGATGCATATTTTATTGCCTTCTCTTGATGAATTCACGAGGTTTCATTAAGCATTGTAGTTTCAGCAACATCAATTGCTCAAGTTATTAATGTGGAACACTGTCCTAATAGGGTGTGCTCACTACGTGGGAGGGGGGTGATGACTATGTAGAAGGGACGTGAAGACATAATCAATACCAAATAATAGGAAGAATTGGAAATTCATCCTGAAGAAGATTTTGACTTAATTTCTGGAACTAACATATTTAAATATTTCCCCTAAAGGAACCCCAGGATCATCTGGAATCTTTCCTACTTCATGAAAACATAATGGTTTTTCCTTACTAGGAAATAAATATAGAATGTTCCATATTTTGCTACCTTTTAGCTTGCACTTCACAGATAGGAAACCCACCAATCTACAGTGCAGAGTCCCCTGAGAAGCTTTTCTTAGAAATGAGCTCACATAGACATTTACCAGTTTGCTGAAATAATGGTCAATTGGAATGGTAGGATCTGTATTTTTAGTATCAGTTCCCTAAAGTTAGTAACAAATACTCTAGTTTTCTTGAGTCGAGGACCTGACATACTACCTACTTGACATGAGTTCCCTACTTGTATTATTTTCAAAATGTGCGATTTTAAAAATTTATATCTTGCATGATTTATATTTTATTTTATTTCATTTTATTTGAGAGAGAGTGAGAGAGAGAGAGAGAGAGGCAGATTTGTTGAGCAAATGGGCATACCAGAGCCTTTTGCCACTGCAAACAAACTCCAGATGCATGTGCTGCTTTGTGAATTTAGCTTACGTGAAGAATGACACGGACCCTTAGGCTTCACAGACAAGCACCTTAACCACTGAACAATCTCTCCAGCCCACACGATTTATTTTTAATCAACATTTTTTATCACAGCACCAATAACAGTGATAATGAATCAGAAAATTTCTGTGTGTATTACCAGTAATAACTTTGCATACTCAAGAGAACACACGTGGTTCTATTGCATCCCATCCATGCCTACATATTGGTTCCTGAAAGTATTTCTTTTACTAAAATCCTACTTTGACTATAACCCTGTTGTTCTAAAGAGATCATTTAAAGTCAGAATCATCCACTATTAAATTATCCTACCATTAAAAAATTTACAAGTCTGAAAAATAAATCATGTTTCCTATCATTTATACTAATAGCATTGGGTTAATAATAAAGTGACACATTTCACAATTCTTACAATGTATTCAAATCTTTCTTTTAGGAAAAATAATAATAGTCCCAGTATTTCTTTAAAAGGAATGAATGGCCGGAAAAGGTGGCACATGCCTTTAATCCCAGCACTTGGGAGGCAGAGGTAGGAGGATTGCCATGAGTTGGAGGCCATCCTGAGACTACATAGTGAATTCCAGGTCAGCCTGAGCTACAGTGAGACCCTACCTTTGAAAAAAAAAAGAAAAGAAAGAAAAAAAACACGAATGAAATGGTGTTGACAAGAATGCTGGCAGTGAACAGGGTTTGAGATACAGGGTGATGAATGGCCCTTTATGGTAGTGATTGTCTCTCATTTCTCCTTCCCATCGTGGCCCTGAAAAGCAAAGATACTCCACAGTTTCCACCATGTCTGCCAAGACTCTTTCTAGGTATCTGGATTTGAAGTGAATTTAGGGAAAAAAGAGAAAACTGAATGCAGATTAAAGAGTTTTATTGGCAGCTTGAGGAATTGATCTGTATTCTCTCTCTCTCTCTCTCTATCTCTATCTCTCTCCATATATATATTGCTAGCTAGACTTTGTATGATTGCATCATGTGTTGTTACAATGATTTCCTTTCCTCCCTGCCCCCATTCCACTGAGGCCTTCCTCAGTGGTATTGATATTATTCACCATGGGGTTGTGTGTTATGAGTTGTGAGAACAGCAGTCATTCATTGTGTGTGGTGGGGACAATGTCTCTGGATATCACGTCCCCCAAAGTGGCTCTTACAATCCTTCCACCCTCCCTCTTCTGAAAAATTTCCTAAGCTGCTGAGAGCTAAACACCAAAGTAGATTTAAAATACACCACAAGGCTCAGGGAATAACCCCCTAATGCTACTTCATAGGCAGTTTGCAAAGCAATTTTCTCCATTTTCAATGCCCTGTTCTTTTCATAAAACATAGGAATACAGTATAAACACTTAGAGAATTTATATATTTGATAGTCTTTTATAAAATCAAACTAGATTGAGGAGGGACACAGGTTGTTTGTGGAAAAATAGGTCTAGGAACTCCTTCAATCAGGAGATAAGGAGAGGAGAGATCTTCTCTGATCTCTAGAAAAGTGGAGATTGGAAGGGCAGATTTAAGGACATTTCTGCTTTTTACTTTCAGGGCCCAGTCACCTAAACTAACCTAAAGAAAGCTACCTGACTCCTCCTCACTGGGATCACAGGTGCAGAGGATGCCTGTGGCTTCAGCATCCATCTCATGACAATCATGCTACCGTGAGCCACGTGCCAAGTATGGATGAAGATGTAGCGCGGGGAACCGTTGAACTGTGAAGAATCGCTGGATGGTAATGAAGAAGTCTCTGCTATGGACTGGGTGCCACCTACAAATTCGTCTGTGCCTGCACGTGATCCATGGAACTGTAAAAGAATATGCTGGGTGATAATGAAGAAGTCTCTGTGATGGACTAACAACCAATTTATCTGTGCCTGCACTTCCTCCGCAGGGAGAACATCCTCTTTATGGTAGCATCTGGAGCCAGACTTTATGGACCTCAGCTTTAATGTCCCAAAGCGAGTAGATGACATGTCTAATTATTGGTGGGAGTAAAGCAGACACCACGTATGATACAGATACCCAAGAAGTAATGAAGACCATGACGGCCATGAAGATCTATTCCAGGAACATAAACTAAGTTACATGGGACTTGGAGAATCGAACTGGGGTCCTTAGGCTTCCTTGCCATGGTCCTTAACTGATAAGCCATCTCTCAAGCCCTTTTATTTTTAGGATTTTATTTTAGTTATTTGATTTAGAGAACATGGGCATGCCAGGACTTCTAGCTACTACAAAAACCTGCTGGAGCTGAGCTTCAAGCCTCCTCCATGTGAACCAGCTGACAGAAAGTTGGAAAAGGCTACCCTGCATGCAGTTTAAAGGAGAGAGAGACACCAGTGAACGTACTCAACAGTGAACACTGCAAGCTTTAAATTTAGTCAGCCAGGCCAAATGAGCCAATGGGTGCAATAGTGGCATGTCTCTTATGGGAAACAAACCGCTCTCTAATTGGACTGGAGGCCCACTCCATGGGAGGGAATACATCCTGATACTAAAAACCTATGACACAGGTAGTCATGAGCCCTACAGGTGTAATGTCTGCTGGTGTTACACTAAATGTATATACAATACTCACCAAAATGCCCAGTAGGCTCTTCTCTTAATGTCCACACCCATATATTAATGCTACTCTCACTTGTGGTTAGAAGAAGCTTTTCTTTTCAGATGGTGGCGACCTTGGGATGACTCAGAAGGCACCATGGTGCTGAGAAGTGACAGAGGAGTGCTCAGCCCTGAAACATCTCAAACCCACCTTCTAGGCTAAGGGCCCATTGCAAAAAAAAAAGAGGTTGGAAAGAATATAAGAGCCAAAGGAAGAGTAGGATTCCTTACAACATGCTCCTCAGACACAAAATGGCCTGGATATTCATGACCTTGCAGTTCCTGATCCTTATAATAGGAGGGAAAAGATCATGACATCAAACTGAAAAGAGACTGATTGAGAGGGGAGGGGATAAGATGGAGAGTGAAGTTTCAAGGGGAAAGGGAGGAGGAAGGGAAGGACCATGGGATACTGTCTACAATTAAAGAAGTTGTCAATAAATATGAATTTAAAATAATTTTTAAAAAAATCAAACTAGATCTACTTATAAAAGAAAATCTTGAACTGGGCATGGTGGCACACACCTTTAATCCCTGCACTCTACAGGCAGAGGTATGAAGACTGCAGCAAGGTTGAGGCCACCCTGAGAATACATAATGAATTCAGGTCAGGCTGGGCTAGAGGAAACCTTTCCTTGAAAAACAAAACAAACAAACAAAAATCCCTGGGAACTGTAAATACAGAATATAACCATGATTGTAGAAAGCTCTGCTGAGCAGTGCTATCTAGACAGCCAGGCCTTACAATGTTATACATTTGCAATTCATCAGTCAACGTTAAAAAAATGAAATAAAATCATTGAACATGGTTACACCTTTACTCACAAAGAGGTAGGAGGATTGCTGTGAGTTTGATGCCAATTTGAGACTAAATAGTGAATTGCAAATCAGCCTGGGCTATAGCAAGACCCTACTTCAAAATAAATAAATAAATAAAATCTTAACTTTACCACTATGCTTATAATTAAATGTCAATATGCTTCAAAATGATTAATTTGGCCTCATGCTATTTACTCATTTTTGGCCTATATTGTTAACAAATCCACCCGATCAAACGTTCCTGGGAGTTTTTATGAAGAAATTGGTTAACTTTTTCTTGAAAAAAATGTAGTGTGGATATATCATGAAATAATAGGAGATTGAAAGTGCAAGAAAATGGTATTAAAGACAAAAATATTAATTATCCTGATACAATTAGTGAATATTCTCTAAATGTACTGAAATAGCACAAAGTACATGAGAAATGGTTATATTAATAAAAGTATTTACAAAGTATTTAAAAGATGGAAATGCTTATTTCCCCAATTTGATCATTACACTGTACACTCACTGAATTATGACACTGTATTCCATAATTTTTACAATTAAAATAATTTGAAAAATTGAAAATAAGTAGATACAGATGGCAACTGTGCTAATTGAACAGATGAGCAACAAATCCTTAAAAGCACTTCTAGTACTGGTCTTTGTGTTTAGAGATGATTTGGGAGAGAGAGACTGAGATCTCATTAGTTCTTTTAGGGATAAAGGTGGAAAATATTTGTTTATATAGGTAAGAAATAGTTCTGTTTCCTAAAACCACAAAGACAGAAGACCATTTTATGATATGTACAACCCAATGGCACTGTATGAAAACTTTTCAGTGAATTTTGATTTTAGATTACATGTTAGCTTCAAATGATTAATTAGTTCATCTTGCCTTTCCAAAGCAACCTATTTTCATACAAAACAATATTCATCTCCTCAGCAAAATCTGAACTGAAAACACAGACCGCACATTTTATTTCATAGCAGATGAAAAACAGGATAGTGAAAGCATGCACACAGACTTACCGAGGTGTACAAGTGTCCCTCACTGTTCACTGCCAAATACAGCTTGGTTTGAACTCCTTCAATAGCCACCACTCGAAGACCCACAGGGATGAGGTTAAACAGAGCTGAAAATTCATATAAAGTGAAAAGGTTACACTTCTTGATTTCATAGTTTTCCAATGTGTTCCACAGGAGAATCTGGCTCCCTAAAGGTAGTATGGACAGGACAAGTATGTACATTGACATGTAGCCACATAAAAACTAAAGCCTCATTCTACCTTCTAGTGTACTTGACTCATCGTTTCCATTACAGTCATTTAACTGGGGCTATAAGTACATATTCTCAAACACTCCAGGTATAATGGAAGACTTTAGACTCAGTACCATAGTTTATAGAATCAGAATGAGGAATATTGATACTTTTGGGGTGATCTACCACCAGGAATTGTTTTGCACATTAAATAGCATCATCCTTTATAAAAATAAACTATTTTAAATAATTTTCTCTTAAATTTATTTATTTGAGAGAGAGCGACAAAGAGGCAGAGAGAGAGAGAGAGAGAGAGAGAGAGAGAATGGGCATGTCAGGGTCTTCAGCTGCAGCAAATGAACTTCGGGTGTACGTGGCACCTTGTGCATCCGGCTTCCACGGGTACTAGGGAATAGATCCTGAGACCTTTGGCTTTGTAGCCAAGTACCTTAACCACTATGCCATCTCTTCAGTCAAAAACTAAGCTTTTAAACTGCTTCCCTAGGTAGTTGACCAAATTTACACTGCCAAGGTCAGAGATATCAGTCAGTTGGGAAGCGATTCCTATACTTTTAGAAGAGACATTATTGGTCCAATATCTTCATTTAAATAATCTGCCAGAGCCCACTGGCAGATTCAAATAGTACCTGAGTGGGGAGTGAGGATTAAGGAAAAAGAAAGACAAGAGAGACAAAGATGAACTTGGGAGGGCTGTGCGTCAATACCTAGGCCCCAGCCTTACTTAGTTTAAGCGTTTTTATACTTCTTCTTAGAGCACAAGGATGCAAATGGCAAAAATGGTAAATACAAAATTTCTCAGAAAAACGCATCTCAAAACAGTTAAATCTTTTGCCTTTAGGTCAAAGGAACACTTCCTCCTCAATTTCCATATTCTGAGCAGGTAACTGATCTCTGTAGCCAAACATTCTGCTTATCTTTAGGCCATTGTCAAACAGAAGTTAAGTCCACATCAAATGACTCCCGACAATGATCTATATAATTTCCAATCCAACCCCCTCCAAACATATCTAGACCTTGCAATAATAAGTCATATTCTCCCAGAAAGATTTTATTAAAGAACAGAAATTTTCCAAGTCAGTCTTGAGAGGGGTTTAGCTTTTAGTCTTGAAGAACAAAGATTAAATCAATAAAAAGAAGGAGGCAGGTTTTGTGGTGCCTGCCTTGAATCCTAGCACTTGCAACTCTGAGGCAGGTCAGCCTGGGGCTACAGAGTGAGTTCAAGACACCCCACACTAGAGTAAGACACTGACTCAAAAAGAGGTATATTTTATCACTTTTTTCCTGCAAAATAGTTACAAGTGGGAATCCAAATGGTGCCAATGATGCCTTCATCTCTCTCTCTCTCTCTCTCTCTCTCTTTTGGTTTTTGGTTTGTGAGGTGGTCTCTCACTCTGGTCAGGCTGACCTGGAATTCACTATGTAGTCTCAGGGTGGCCTCGAACACTCAGCAATCCTACCTCTGCCTCCCAAGTGCTGGGATTAAAGGCGGGCGCCACCATGTCTGGCTAGGCCTTCATCTCTTCATTGGAAGGCCTGAGTGCATGGAATTTACACCCAAGCTCTCCTCACAACCACACACCACTCACTGGAACAACCAGTGGGTGTCCTTCCACTAGTAGCTGTCTACTCCCTCCACACCATGAACGAAAAGAAGAAGATAGTACATTTTTAAAGCATAGTGCTTATCACACATCTTTTGAAAATAGCCTGTGCACATTTCTCTCAGGAGTCATGGACCAAGGCTGATAATTTTTATCCTGTTTTGTAAGTTTACTGAGGATGATAAATTGGTCAGTTATTTCCATAAACAAAAATATAGAGATGTCAGTGCATTCTTAAGAAGAGTATTGTCAGGGATCACTCATTTCTGTGCATATATATTCTCTGCAGTAGATAGGATAACATGGATGAAAAATATTAATGAGGAAGGAAGTACTCCTTGCTAAGCCTACAGTGTATCTTTCCCTGAAAATCAGGGTACTTACCAAGAGGAGCTAGGACATAGTGTACAGTTCAAAGTACAAGTGTTCCCACCACAAGCCACTGGTGGTGCTTTACTCAACACTTGTCATAGTAAACCTGGGCCCTTTTATTATGTGAGATAAAGGAAACTAATTGCACAGATTTCAAGCCAGGACTCTGTGCTAATATCTGACAATGCAATGTACAGGAAATAAGTGTAATATCTTGAGTATGTCATGTATATATGTCATATTTTTGGAAGATGCCTTTCTCACAGCGGTGCTCAAAATGTTCATAGATTGATAGAAAACTGTACAATGAAACATGATAATTATTTTTGAGAAGTAATAAATCACAATCTCATTATATAAGCCCATCATTAAAAAATCTGAAAGCTTACAACTAAATTTTTCCTTATGGTTTAGTTTAAAGATATATTACTATGCATTACTTGACAACTATAAAACAAATGTAGGTCTGAAACCAGGTTTGGTCATAGTAAAATCTAATGGAAAATAATGATAAATGAAATTCAGAATTATTTGTAGAACTTCATTAGTTTACATTATTCTAAACCTTCTTTGTCCTCATTTTGGAATATTTAAAAATGATTTGTGAGTAGAGAGAAAGAGAAAGAGTGCGTGCATGGGCTTGCCAGGGTCTTTTGCTCTAAAATAAACTTTAAATATATGTGTCACTATGTGCATTTGGCTTTACCTGGGTATTGGGAACCCAACTTAGGCCAAAAGGCTTTACAAGCAAGGGCCTTTAACCACTGAGTCATTTCCAGCTCTTCTTACTTATCTTTTTTTTTCTGTGTGAGGTAGGGTCTCACTCTATCCAAGGCTGACCTGGAAATCACTATGCATTCTCAGGGTGGCCTCCAACTCATGGCAGTCCTCCTACCTCTGCCTCCAGAGTGCTGGGTTTAAAGGCTTGTGCCACCACGCCTGGCTCTGAGTTATCTTAAAGCAACTTTTAACACAAGAGTTCAGGATACACTCTAGGTTTCTGCGCCTGTCCCAGGGCAGTTGCACTGCAGCAAGCCCTTCACAGTGACAGAGGCGAGAAAGCCACCAGCTTCGCACGCACGCACACCAGCTAGGCGGCCTCATCCCTACAATCTGGGCTTCAAACTCCCCTGACGTGGCCGCCCAAACCCCTCCACCGTCCTCCAATCTAAGGGGGGGACATGTCAAAAGACAAAAGCCCCTTCCCACCTCGTCTCCTTCTGCGCCTCTTCTTGGAGCCAGAGTTGGACCGGGAAAGACCTTTACCTTGTTTTTGTCGCAGCTGGTCTAGCCTTTGCTTGGGCTGCGGACACACCGGCAGGCATTGGATTTCTCGTGCTCGCCGCTTGTCTCTTCTGACGAGGAGCAAGCGGTGACAGCCGGCGCCACGGCCATGACGCCCACACCACCCTTTCTTTTGGGGCCCTTGGTGGGTTCACCTGGGGCCCCAACTCTGCGCTGCCACTGGCCTGGGCTCTTCTTGGCCAGCGCTGGGCTCGGGCTTCTGCAAACTCGAGTTTCCGCCGAGGAGGGCCATGGTCCAACGCCCGCGGGCGGCTGGCAGTCTGGGTCGAGCCGACACCACAGCCCAGGCGGGAGGCAGGCTACACTGACCGGCAGGCTGAGGAGACCGGGCCGCCCTCAGACATGCTCGTGGCCCTGAGCCCTGAGGACACTGGGCAAGCCCCAGCCTGTCCTGTGGGAGTCACGAGGCATGCCCGCCCTGTGCGCGCGTGCGGAGAGTGCCTGAGGAGGAGGGGTGAGCGTGGGTGCGGGGGCGGTCCCTCGGGAGAGAGGCCACGGGCGCGGGCGGGGGGAGGAGGCAGCACGGGTGAGCGCGCTCCGGCCCTGGGCCCCTCCCTGTCCTCTTCCCCTAGTCCTGCAACTTCTGGGCCTGATGCTCGCAAAAGTTGGCCAGTGCCAGCTTTCCACCTGTGATCAAACTGGTAACTTCCTCACATCCCTCCCCATTGCTGTTCCTGCTGCTCTGTGAGGTGCAGTCACCAGACAGGAATTCATCTCCACAGGCCCCCCCTCCCTCCTGAAGAGCACAATGGCCTCAGGGCGGCCCTCTTCCTGGAAGGTCAGTCCCCTCCTTCAGGGAGCCCAGCTACCGATTGTCTCAGAGGGCCTCCCCATCAACCCATCCCCAAATACCCTGAGGTCACTCAGCCTAACACCTGTAGAGGCCTAAGGTCCTGCCCTGGTGCCCAGAGCTGGTGTCCTCGCTTGCCCCTCTGGACAGAGCTTTGGCAGTGAACAGTGATGGAGGAAGAGCCCTGGGAAGGGAGTTGCATTCAAGGAGCTGCGCTTGGCTCCGCTTTGGGAAGGGGAGGTGTGGGATTGGGTTCTTCCTGAGTGTCTGACTCTTAGCTGGTCAGTGGGGCCTTGGCTGGAGCCCTTGGAAGTTCACCAGACCCCTGCCCCAGCCTGAGTCACATAAAGCCCCCACCCACTGAGGTATTTTTGCATGGCCACACCTGTTGCCAGCCACTCAGAAGAGGCGACAGATGGGCTCAGCCCCAGCTATGGGGGCAGGGACAGCCACTACAGAGCTGAGCACCACACTGTCACCCAGTGGTTTTGCTGATTTTTCATATCATGCCAATTTTTGTGAGCCAAACCCCCTTTCTCCCTAGGCCCCCTCATCTCTAGCGGGTTGGGTTTGGGAATCCACGCAGTGAGCTTGAAAGGTTTGCCATAGGCAGTATTTGGAAATACACAGCCCAGTCTCTTTTAGCTGTAGCCCATCTCCAATGTTTTGATTTCTTTTACCCGATCCTCAGGAAAGCACCTTCCCTTCAAGTCTGACCTGGAAATCACTATGCATTCTCAGGGTGGCATCAAACTCATGGCAATCCTCCTACCTCTGCCTCCCGATTGCTGGGATTAAAGCGCACACCACCATGCCTGGACCTCTTCTCAGTTTTCTTAAAGCAACCTTTAATATAAGAGTTAAGATAATGAGGCAGAGGGTGAAAATGAAGAGACATTGAGATTTCTCTTGTTTTTTTTTTTTTTTTTTTGTTTTTCTAACCACTCTCTGAGTTTTATTTTAATAAAACCTAAAATAAAATTTAGCCAGGCGTGGTGGCGCGCGCCTTAATCCCAACACTCAGGAGGCAGAGGTAGGAGGATCGCCTTGAGTTCAAGGCCACCCTGAGAGTACATAGTTAATTCCAGGTCATCTTGGGCCAGAGTGAGACCCTACCTCGAAAAACAAACAAACAAAAATAAATAAATAAAATAAAATCCTTAAATTCCAACAGCTTGAAAGAAGGAGGAGGAACAAAAGCAAAAAACATCAGCAATCTATATATGGTCTTATCTACTCCTGAATAATGGTATGAATTAACTAGCAGAACATGTATTTTTCCTTATGAACTCCAAATTTCTGTGGAGCCTGATTCAAAAACACACATGCAAAACAAACAAACAAACATCCCTAAAACCTGGAAGACAGCACTAAATGTGATATGGCTGGTCATCCATATTAGTCCAATATTTGTTTCAGACATTCAAGATCGAATCAGTATTTCATAAATCCTGTCAAGATGTGTCAAGAGTTAGTCTTGTAGATAAAATAATGAATAAGTTATATCAGAGAAAAACATAGAGATAACCACTATCTTTCTGCATGCTTTGTTGTTTTAGTTTATCTGTTTTATTTTGAGACAAGGTGTTGCTTCTTTCTTTGACTGGTGTGATACTTGCTATGTAGCTCACACTGGCCTTGCTGAACTGTGGGCAGTCTCCCTGCCTCATCTTCCGTAGTGCTAGCATTTCAAACTTGTATCACCTTGGTCAGTATAGCTTTGGTTTCTCTAATTGTGGACTATTTCTTCACAGATTGAAGGGTAAGATGAAAAAATTCAGGAGAAAGCAATTACTTGCATTTGTGTTTTCAAAGCATATTTAATAAATACTAAAAATTCTTCAATTTCAATCATAGTTTTGAAGTTGTTAATGATTGCATTTCCTTATTACTTATTCTCTTTGTGTCTACTGAAAACAGCTGCTTTCTACATTAAAAGGATCATTTTCTCAGAGCTGTGCACCTGGTTGGCACGCAGGGTTTGCTGTATTCTACTCTATAGCCACACTTCTTCATCACTTAAGATAGAGTTATTTCTCTAACAGGCTAATTAATAAAGATATTATTTTAAAGATGCACATGGTGGCACATGTGTCTGGGTTCATTGCAGTGGCTAGAGGCCTGGCACACCCATTCTCCTCCACGCCTCTCTGTCATAAATAAATAAATAAATAAATAAATAAATAAATAAATAAATAAATAAGGCTGGAGATATGGCTTAGCAGTTAAGGCGCCTGCCTGCTAAGCCTAAATTTCAATCTCCAGGTCCCACGTTTAGCCAGATCAAAAGTGGCGCAAAGCACAATGCTGCACTTGACCACAAGGGTGAATGTATCTGGATTTCATTCACAGCAGCTGAGACTGCTGGCATGCCCATTCTCTGTCTCCCTCTCCCTCTCTATCTCTCTCCAAAAAAATAAAATGAAATAAATAAAAATCTAAGGGCTGGAGAGATGGCTTAGCGGTTAAGTGCTTGCTTGTGAAGCCTAAGGACCCCGGTTTGAGACTCAATTCTCAGGACCCACGTTAGCCAGAAGCACAAGGGGCACATGCATCTGGGTTCGTTTGCAGTGGCTGGAGGCCCTGGCATGCCCGTTCTCTCTCTATCTGTCTATTTCTGTATCTCTGTCTCTCAAATAAATAAATAATAAAATATTTTTTAAAAATCTAAAACAAACAAACAAACAAACAAAAACACCTAGGCCTGGGCATGGCAGTGCATGCCTTTAATCCCAGCACTCAGGAGGCAGATGTAGGAGGATGCATAAAGAGTTCGAGGTTGCCGGGTGTGGTAGCACATGCCTTTAATCCCAGCACTGGGGAGGCAGAGGTAGAAGGATCGCGGTGAGTTCAAGGCCACCCTGAGAATACAGAGGGAATTCCAGGTCAGCCTGGGTTAGAGTGCGACCCGACCACAAAAAATAGAAAGAAAAAAAGAAAAGAGAATAAAAGAACAAGAAAGAGTTCGAGGCCACCCCGAGACTACATAATTCCAGACCCTACCTCAAAAAACTAAAAATTGCCAGATGTGGTGGTGGCACACACCTTTAATCCCAGGACTTGGGAGGCTCAAGACCAACCTGAGACCATGTAGTGAATTCCAGGTCAGCCTGGGCTACTGTGAGACCCTACCTTAAAAAAAAAAATCCAAAACGCCTCAAGTTAAAATATTGGCAAAATCTAACATGTCTGTAAACAATTCCAGCCCATGAGCCACCAGTTATGACCTGTGCTGTAGGAATACTAATTTAAGCATATTTGCTACTACCATTTAAGCACAAAGTGCTTAGTAATTGGCTTTAAGTACAGGTTCAGTATCCCTGCCCCAAACTTAAAGCGTTTCAAAATCTAAAAGCTTCTGAGTACCTCCAGTATGATGTCACAAGTGGAAAATTCCACCCCTGATCTCATGAAATGGCTGGCAATCAAAAGGCTGATGTGCTAAATGTACTATATGAAATTATCTTCTGGTTATGTGTAAGAAGTATATGAAATAAATTTTTTGTTTTGTTTATTTTTCAGTAGGGTCTCACTCTGGCCCAGGCTGGCCTGAAATTCACTATGTAGTCTCAGGGTGGCCTCCACCTCACAGTGATCCATCCTCCTACTTCTGCCTCAAGGCCCTGTGATGATTAATCTTGGGTGACACACTTGATGAGTCTTGTTACCCAATTGTTTGGCCAAACAGTCTACATTTTTGTTTTTGAGGTAGGGTCTCACTCTGGCCCATGCTGATCTGGGATAAAGATGCATGCCACCATGCCCAGCTTATTCTTAAAATTTTATTTATTTATTTATTTATTTACTTACTTATTTTGTGTAAGGAGAAAGAGGTGTGGGGACAGAATGGGCCACGCCAGGTCCTCTAGCTGCTACAAACAAAATCTCCAGATGCATGCGCCACTTTGGGTAACTGACTTGTCTCCTGTCCCAGGAAACAGCCTCATCTTCATTAAAAGTTGCCCTTAAGCGCCGGGCGTGGTGGCGCGCGCCTTTAATCCCAGCACTCGGGGGCAGAGGTAGGAGGATCGCCGAGAGTTCGAGGCCACCCTGAGACTACATAGTTAATTCCAGGTCAGCCTGGACCAGAGTGAAACCCTACCTTGCAAAACCAAAAAAAAAAAAAAAAAAAAAAGTTGCCCTTAGACTGGGTGTGGTGGCACATGCCTTTAATCCAGCACTCGGGAGGCAGAGGTGGGAGGATCGCTGAGAGTTCCAGGCCACCCTGAGACTACATAGTTAATTCCAGGTCAGCCTGGACCAGAGTGAGACCTACCTCAAAAAAAAAAATTCAAAATGAAAGATAGGCAAGATTGTGGAGAATGAAACAGAGATAAAAAAAAAATATGGAAGCCAGGTGTGGTGTTGCACACCTTTAATCCCAGCACTTGGAAGGCAGATGTAGGCAGACCCATGTGAGTTCGTGGCCACCTTGAGACTAAATAGTGAATTCCAGGTCAGTCAGCCTGAGTAGAGAGAGATCCTACCTCTAAAAATAAATAAATAAATAAATAAATAAATAAATAAATAAATAAATAAAAAAAAAATGCCAAGTTTGCCACGCATAGTTGCGCACACCCTTTAATCTAGCACTAAGGAGGCCAAGATGTGAGTTCGATGTCGCCTGGGCTTGAATGAGACCCTACCTCGAAAAGAACCAAAATATAAAATAAAATTCAAAGGACAAGTTTAATAAAATTAATACTGAAAAAGAAAGAAAGAAAAGAAAGAAAGAAAAGAAAGAAAGAAAGAAAGAAAGAGAAAATCCCCACAAAATCTTGTGCCTGGAATTATCATAAAATAGGTATAATTGGGAGAGAAATTCTCATGTATATCATCTATGTGCATATACATTCCTATGTTCTTTAAGAGGCAGTATCTGAAGGAACGTACTTGAAGAGATTATCATCAGTCTAGACATTGAAGTGAGTTTGAAACTTCAGGACCATCTGGGTCTACTTGAAAAATTGTTTTGCTTTCTTCCACTATATTAAAACATACCTGGTTTAACAAGTTTCTTTGTTTTTGTTTTGTTTTCCAAGGTAGGGTCTCACTCTAGCTCAGGCTGACCTGGAATTCACTATGTAGTCTCAGGGAGGCCTCAAATTTAAAGGCGATCCTCTACCTCTGCCTCCCAAGAGCTGGGATTATAGGCATGTGCCACCATGCCCGATAACTAAGTTTCTTTGAGAGAGAAGATGGCTCAGTGCTTAAGATGTTTCCCTGAAAACCTAAGCATAAGTGCCAAGTTCAATTTCCCAATACACGCAAAGGAAGATGCACAGGAACGTGCTTGTAAATGCAAAACTGGTGAGAGGCACTTGAGTCTAAATTTCCTTTATACCCGCTAAAAGAAAAGTGCGTGCCTCTTACAGAAAAGACAGACACTACCAAAAAAACAATTTTTAAAACAAATTCAGAAAAAATTAAAAAGACACCTGCCTTTTAAACCTAAAACAAAAACATATTTAAATGCTCAAATAAATAAGTATTTGGGATAAAGTTATTTAGCAGTGCTTCTTCTTTTAGGGTGAGTGACCACATGCAATTTCCCAGCAAGCAATGCGCACCATGCAAATGAGGACAAACAGGATTTGCTTCATGGGAGGAGAGTTCTTATGCCCACCAAATGATGATCAGTACAAGGAACCACTGAAGTTTGAGGAGCCTCTCATCACGGAATTTCTCTTTTTTTTTTTTTTTTTTTTTTTTTTTTTGAGGTAGGTCTCACTCTGGCCCAGGCTGACCTGGAATTCACTATGTAGTCTCAGGGTGGCCTCCGAACTCACTGGCGATCCTCCTACCTCTGCCTCCCGAGTGCTGGGATTAAAGGCGTCTTTCCACCACGCCAGCTGGAATTTCTCTTTTATGTAAATTAGTATCAGGTTGCAGAAATATTGTTGTGGACCAGACTTGAGCTGGGAAGAGGTACTCTTTGGGTTCCTTTAATCACAGATCGCCCCCCACCTTAGGTTTTTTTTTTTTTTCAGTTTTTCGGTAGGATCTCACTCTGGGCCAGGCTGACCTGGAATTCACTGAGTCTCAGGGTGGCCTTGAACTCACAAGGATCCTCCTACCTCTGTCTCCCAAGTGCTGGGTTTAAAGGCGTGCTTCACCATGCCCGACTTCTTTTTTTTTTTTTTTTTTTTTCCCGATGTGAGGTTTCACTGCAGCTCATGCTGACCTGGAATTCATTGATCTCCATTTTTAGCTCTTGGAATTCCGGGCCAGCTTGGGCTACAGATAAAGTTTCAGTCAACAAAAACAAAACAAAACAAAAAACTAGGAAACAGGCAGACAGTTCAAAGAAAGAAAAGAATAACCAAAAAACGTTAAAATGTGTTCTTTATAGAAAAAGACAAGCTAGTGAAAATGCATAAGCTCACCTATGGAGGAGGTGGTTTTGTTGGCCTTCACTGAGCCAGGGTGGAGCAAAACATGTTAGAGTCCTCATCCATCCATCTTTCTTTCACCTGGTCTGCTTTTGAGCCACTGTCTTACTTATAACTGATTCAGGAGCTTAGAGAGCTTCTGGCATACCCACTTCTAGCTTCACATGTGTGGGTCCCACCGGGGAATATAACCTGGGCCTACAAGCTTTGCAAGCATCAAGCCCCTTTGACTACAGAGCCATTATCTCCAGCCAGCCTTCCTCCTGTTTCTTTCCTTTTTTTTTTTTTTTTTTTTTTTTTGTTTTTTTCGAGTGGGGTCTCACTCTGGTCCAGGCTGACCTGGAATTCACTATGTAGTCTCAGGGTGGCCTCGAACTCCCGGCGATCCTCCTACCTCTGCCTCCCGAGTGCTGGGATTAAAGGCGTGCGCCACCATGCCCGGCTTTCTTTCCTTTTTTATTTGATGAGAGAGAGAGAGAGAGAGAGAGAGAGCACAACAGGGCCTCCAGGCACTGAAAATGCATCCCAGATGCATGCGCCATTTTGGGCACATGGCTGTATGTGTGTCCTGGGGAATCCAACATGGCCTTGCAGGCAAGCACCTTTGACCCTGGAGCCTTTTCTCCAGTGTGACTTCTGCTTTTTTTTTCTTTTCTTTTCTTTTCTTTTTTTCTTTTTTATTTTTTATTTTTTTTTTTTTTTTGAGGTAGGGTCTTACTCTGGCTCAGGCTGACCTAGACTTCACTATGTAGTCTCAGGGTGGCCTCGAACTCATGGACATCCTCCTACCTCTGCCTCCCAAGTGCTGGGATTAAAGGCATGCTCCACCACACCCAGCTTGACTTCTGCTTTTATTTGAGGAGGGGAAGAGAGAAGAGAGTGACCCATCCTAGTGATGTTAGCCAAATGCTTTCCTGGGTTCAGGGTGCCATCTAGGAGTTGCTGTTTGAAACGTGACACAGTGAAAGTTGGGAAAACAGGCCCTCACCCACAGCCACGCTCGTGCAGAGTTCACTCTGTAGCCCCAGAGGGCCTGGAACTCACGGAAATCCTCCTAAGTCAGCATCTGGAGCAAGTGAGCACTGGATGAAAGGGCTTCGCCACCATGTTAGGCTGCTTTGTGATCTTTATCTAGATTACTATGTGTCCTTAAAAAAAAAGATATTTTCTGAATGGTCAAGAGATAACTTGTAGGATTTTTCATTCTGTTCTCACACCCCCTTCTTACTCTTACTGCTATTTTCTTTTATTTTGTTTTCTTTCTCTTTTTCTTCTTTTGTTTTTTGGAAGTAGAGTCTTACTCTAGCCCAGGCTGACCTGGACTTCAGCCTATGTAGTCTCAGACTGGCCTTGAACTCATGGCGTCCCTCCTACCTCTGCTTCCCGAGTGCTGGGATTAAAGGCGTGTGCCACCACACCCAGATTTTTACTTTCTTTTCTTATCTATCATTTATAGTTATTTATTTAAAGAGATGAGAATTGGTAGACCATGGAGACATACAGAGAGATGATTGATAGATGATAGATAGATAGATAGATAGATAGATAGATAGATAGATAGATGATAGACGATAAAAAGGAATGGATGAGAATGAACAAATGGTGAGTCTTCTGCCACTGATAACGAACTCCAATCTCATGTTTAAGTACTGTTGTGGATGCCGTGTGTGTGTTCTTCTTCCCTTCTTTTTTTAAGTATGTTAAATGTATTTTCATATTTGTTTATTTGAGAGAGAGAGAGAGAGAGACAGACAGACAGAATGGGCACACCAGGCCTTCAGCCACTGCAAACAAACTCCAGATGCATGTGCCCCCTTATGCATCTGGCTTACATATTTCGCTGGGCGAGGGAAGGGCGTTTGGTGTACATGCCAGCACAATTAAAGGAAATTTATGGTAAGCTACCAATGAACCCCACCTGGTCAAGTTTTGCCTAGTCAAATTTTAATGTCTAGTTCCAAATACAAATATATATATATATATTTAGAGAGAGACAGAGAAAGAGGGAGAGGGAGACAGAGATGGGTGCGCCAGCAGTGTCTCAGCTGCTGTGAATGAAATCCAGATGTGTGCGCTCCCTTGTGGTCAAGTGCGGCATTGCGACCTTGTGTCACTTTGCATCTGTCTAAACGTGGGACCTGGAGATTGGAACCGCTGGAGATTGGAACCGGGTTCTTAGGCTTAGGAGGCAGGTGCCTTAACCGCTAAGCCATCTCTCCAGCCCACAAAAATATATATGTATTTTGATCTGGTGTTCATATATCTTTCTTGGAAAGGAAAATATAAAAGTTGAGGTTCATTGTGCTGTGTGTCTTACTAAGTGCTGCTATGCTAAATACATCAAGATCACAGTGTATGTAATCATGTTAGGAGATATACCACACACACATGTACACACCAAAACCTAGGCTCCATTTGTTACTATGGATCTTTAAATATTGGTCTAATTATTCCATTCCTACCTATGCATAGCTTCTGCCTTTCGTTGCTTTATAACTCCCACTGAAAATGCATGACATTTCTGTGTACTAATGACATCGGAAAACTATTAAAAGAACATAGCCTGATGATGATAATCTGTGTTTAGTCAGAGTAATGCACAGAATGGTAAGTCAATCAAAGGTACATATTACCACAACTCGATTCACGCACATGGAAAAATTATCTCAAAAGAAATATCAGATTAGTGGTGCTTGACTCTAGGCTTGATGTTAAGAGAGGGAAGTTGAGGCTAACTTCACTTCCCCATTTAGGGTATGTATACAGAAACCACCACAAAAACAGAAGCAACAATGATTAATCTATCAAAATGAGTATAGCCATTCAAATTTATATATATATACTCCCTCAGCCAAACAAATTTTGGCATTCATTTTAATTCATTAATTAAATGAGTGGAGTAGGATTATAGGTTGTATTGTTCAACTGTCAGTCATTTTGGATAGCACTTCATTAATCTCTATTACTTGTATTACACTTTTTTCAATTTTTCTTTTTATCTGACTTTCTCATTGAATTCAATATAATTGTTTTTCTGTTATTTCACCTTGAAATGTTAAGCAAGAACATGATAAATGATTTCATAGTTTCCAAATATATCCATTTCTAAAAACATGTTTGATGTTATACATTTAATCTTATGTTACCTAGATTTATTATAATAGCGACAGTCAATAAAACTTCATAATGTGCAAATTAGATTATAATTTATTTATTTATTTATTTATTCATTCATTCATTCATTTTATTTATTTTGGTTTTCCAGGTAGGGTCTCACACTAGTCCAGCTGACCTGAAATTCACTCTGTAGTGTCAGGGTGGCCTTGAACTCACAATGATCCTCCTACCTCTGCCTCCCGAGTTCTAGGATTAAAAGCAAGCACCACCACGCCCAGCTAAATTATTTATTTTTTGAAAAAGAAAACAAATGAGAGGCATTTCATAATGACAGTTTATTGTATCTGCTTTCAGGTACAATGAAGGCTATTTTATTTTATTTTATTATATTTTACTTTTTAGTTTTCAGTTTTTTTCCGGGTAGGGTCTCACTCTGGCCCAGGCTGACCTGAAATTAACTATGTAGTCTCAGGGTGGCCTTGAACTCAGCGATCCTCCTGCCTCTGCCTCCCGAGTGCTGGGATTAAAGGCCTGTGCCTGCACGCCTGGCTTGAAGGCTATTTTCAATGGTTAAGTTTCCCTTTCTCTTCAAATCTGTAATAATATTACCAGTTATATATGCCAATTCTCTAATTTTCTTTTAAAATAATATCTTTATTAATTAGCCTGTTAGAGAAAAATAACTCTATCTTAAGTGATGAAGAAGTGTGGCTATAGAGTAGAATACAGCAAACCCTGCATGCCAACTAGGTGCACAGCTCTGAGAAAATGATCCTTTTAATGTAGAAAGCACCTGGTTTCAGTAGACACAAAGAGAATAAGTAATAATAGAGGAAATGCATTCATTAACAACTTCAAAAAACTATGATTGAAATTGAAGAATTTTTAGTATTTATTAAATATGCTTTAAAAACACAAATGCAAGTAATTGCTTTCTCCCTGAAATTTTTCATCCTGCCCTTCAATCTGTGAAAATAGTACAGAATTAGACAAACCAAAGCTATGGTGACCAAGGTGATACATGTTTGTAATGCTAGCACTACGGAGGATGAGGCAGGAGACTGCCCACAGTTCAGCAAGGCCAGTGTGAGCTACATAGCAAGTATCACCAGTCAAAGAAAGAAAGCAAGACCTTGTCTCAAAATAAAACAGATAAACTAAAACAACAAAGCATGCAGAAAGATAGTGGTTTTCTCTAAGTTTTCTCTGATCTAACTTATTCATTATTTTTATCTACAAGACTAACCTCTTGACACAGCTTGGACAGGTTTTATGAAATACTGATTCTATCTTGAGTGTCTGAAACAAATATTGGACTAATATGGATGACCAGCCATATCACATTTAGTGCTGTCTTCTAGGTTTTAGGGATTTTTGTTCGTTTGTTTGTTTTTGCATGTGTGTTTTTGAATCAAGCTTCACAGAAATTTGGGTTCATAAGGAAAATACATGTTCCTCTAGTTAATTCATACCATTATTCAGGAGTAGATAAGATCATATATAGATGGCTGATGTTTTTTGCTTTTCTTCCTCATACCTCTTTCAAGCTGTTGGAATTCAAGAATTTAATTAATTTATTTATTTTTGTTTGTTTGTTTTCCGAGGTAGGGTCTCAATCTGGCCCAAGATGACCTGGAATTAACTATGTAGTCTCAGGGTGGTCTTGAACTCAGGATGATCCTCCTACCTCTGCCTCCCGAGTGCTGGGATTAAAGGCGTTGTACCACCACGCCTGCCTAAATTTTATTTTTATTAAAATAAAACTCAGAATATTCCAGTTAGAAAAGAGCAAAAAAAAAAAAACAAGAAAAATCTCAATGTCTCTTCATTTTCTCCCCTCTGCCTCATTATCTTAACTCTTTTTTTTTTTTTGTTTGTTTTGTTTTTGTTTTTGTTTTTCGAGGTAGGTCTCACTCTGGCCCAGGCTGACCTGGAATTAACTATGCAGTCTCAGGGTGGCCTTGAACTCACGGCGATCCTCCTACCTTTGCCTCCCAAAGGCTGGGATTAAAGGCCTGCACCACCAGGCCGGCTCATTATCTTAACTCTTATGTTAAAGGTTGCTTTAAGAAAACTGAGAAAAGAGGGGCCAGGCATGGTGGTGTGCGCCTTTAATCCCAGCAATCGGGAAGGCAGAGAGGTAGGAGGATTATATGAGTTTGTCACCGTGAGAATGCATAGTCATTCCAGGTCGAACTTGAAAAAAAGGTGCTCCTGAGGATCGGGTAAAGAAATCAAAACATTGGAGATGGGCTAGAGTTAAAAGAGACTGGTCTGTGTATTTCCCAAATACTGCCTATGGCAAATCGTTAAAGCTCACTGTGTGGATTCATAAACCCATCCCGCTAGAGATGAGGGGACTAGAGAAAAAGGGGTTTGGCTCACAGAAATTGGCATGATATGAAAAGTCAGCAAAAACCACTGGGTGGCAGTGTGGTGATCAGCTCTGTAGTGGCTGCTCCTGCCCCCATAGCTGGGGCTGAGCCCATATGTTGCCTCTTCTGAGTGGCTGGCAAAACTGTGGCCATGCAAAATACCTCAGTGGGTGGGGGCTTTATGTGACTCAGGCTGGGGCAGGGGTCTGGCGAACTTCAAGGGCTCCAGCCAAGGCTCCCACTGACCAGCTAAGAGTCAGACACTCAGGGAAGAACAATCCCACTCCTCCCCTTCCCAAAAGCGGAGGAAAGCGCAGCTCATGATGGCAACTCCCTTTTCCCAGGGCTCTTCCTCCATCACTGTTCACTGCCAAAGCTCTGTCCAGAGGGACAAGCGAGGACACCAGCTCTGGGCACCAGGGCAGGAGTTTAGGCCTCTACAGCTGTTAGGCTGAGTGACCCTCGGGCATTTGGGGATGGGTTGGGTGGGGAGGCCCTCTGGAAACAATCAGTAGCTGGGCTCCCTGAAGGAGGGACTGACCTTCCAGGAAGAGGGCCGCCCTGAGGCTGTTGTGCTCTTCAGGAGGAGGGGGAAGGGGGCCTGTGGAGATGAATTCCTGTCTGGTGACTGCGCCTCATACAGAGGCCAGCAGGAACAGCAACAGGAGGATATTGTGGATGTTACCTGTTTGATCACAGGTGGAAAGCTGGCACTGGCCAACTTTTGCGAGCATCAGGCCTAGAAGTTGCAGGACTAGGGGAAGAGGACAGGGAGGGGCCCAGGGCCGGAGCGCGCTCACCCGCGCTGCCTCCTCCCTCCGCCCGCGCCCGTGGCCTCTCTCCCGAGGGACCGCCCCCCCCCCCCCCACGCTCTCACCCCTCCCTCCTCAGGCACTCTCCGCACGCGCGCACAGGGCGGGGCATGCCTCGTGACTCCCACAGGACAGGCTGGGACTTGCCCAGTGTCCTCGGGGCTCAGGGCCACGAGCATGTCTGAGGGCGGCCCGGTCTCCTCAGCCTGCCGGTCAGTGTAGCGTGCTCTCCCCGCCCGGGGCTGTGGCGTCGGTTCGGAACCAGACTGCCAGCCGCCCGTGGGCGCCGGACCATGGCCCTCCTTGGTGGAAACCTGAGCGCCCAGAAGCCCGTGCCCAGCGCTGGCCAAGAAGAGCCCAGGCCGGTGGCAGCGCAGAGGAGGAGCCTGAGGCGAACCCACCGATGCGCCCCAAAGAAGGGGTGGTGTGGGCGTGGGGCCATGGTGGTGGCTGTCCCCGCTTGCTCCTCGTCAGAAGAGACAAGCGGTGAGCACGAGAAATCCACTGCCTGCCGGGGTGTGTCCACAGTCGAGCAAAGCTAGACCAGCTGCGAGAAAAACAAGGTAAAGGTCTTTCCTGGTCCAACTCTGACTCCAAGAAGAGGCGCAGGAGATGAGGTGGGAAGGGGCTTTTGTCTTTGACATGTCCCCCTTAGATTGGAGGATGGTGAAGGGGTTGGGGGCCCATGAAGCCCAACTTGTGGGGATGAGGCCGCCCTAGCAAGTGTGCATGAGTGTGAAGGTGGTGGCTTTCTCGCCTCTGTCACTGTAATGGGCTTGCTGCCGTGCAAACTGCCCTGGGACAGGTGCAGAGACCCAAAGCATATCCTGAACTCTTCTGTTAAAAGTTGCTTTTAAGATAACTA
>JAEOAD010002735.1:0-19236 GCA_036365145.1 Orientallactaga sibirica | reverse complement strand
GCTTCTAGCAATCAGTTTAATTTCTACAAAGAAGGTTTAGTGCAGCAAGCTCAAACTTTTCTAGTTTGTGTAGTCTAACAAGATGTGCAAGTTAGTGGATTCGCCTCATTTCTAAAGTAGTTTCTTTAGAAAAGAAACATCTTCAGTACCAAACACTGTACAGCATGAAATAAGATGATTCGGTAGGAATTAGTTTCCTTTCCACGAAGATGGTTGAGTTTAGCAAGTTCAAACTTTCCTTGTTAATATAATCTAAAACGATGTCCAAGTTAGTAGATTTGCCTCATTTCTAAAATAGAGTCTTTAGAAAACAAACCTTCATTGCCAAACATTGTACTGTGTGAAATGAGATAATTCGGTTCTAGGAATCAGTTTACTTTCTACGAAGATGGTTGAGTTTAGCAAGTTCTAACTTTCCTTGTTAATGTGCTCTAAAAAGATGTCCAAGTTCGTAGATTTGCCTCATTGGTAAAGTAGTTTGTTGAGAAAACAAACATCTTCATTGCCGAACATTGTACTGTATGAAAAAAGCTCATTCGGATCTAGAATTCAGTTGCTTTCCTACAAAGAAGGTTGAGTGCAGCAAGTTCAAACTTTCCTTGTTAATGTAATCTAAAAAGTTGCACATCTTAATGGATTCACCTCATTTCTAAAGTAATTTCTTTAGAAAAGAAACATCCTCAGTACCGAACACTGTACTGTGTGAAATAAGTTAATTCGCTTCTAGGAATCAGTTTAATTTCTACCAAGATGGTTGAGTGCAGCAAGATCAAACGTTCCTTGTTAATGTAATCTACAAAGATGGCCAAGTTAGAAGATTCGCCTCATTTGTAAAGTACTTTGTTGAGAAAACAAATATCTTCATTGCCGAACATTGTACTGTGTGAAATCAGCTCATTCGGTTCTAGGAATCAGTTGCTTTCCTACAAAGAAGGTTGAGTACAGCAAGTTCAAACTTTCCTTGTTAATGTAATCCAAAAAGATGCACAACTTAGTATATTGGCCTCATTTCCAAAGTAGTTTGTTTAGAAAACAAACATCTTCATTACCGAACACTGTACTATGTGAAATGAGCTAGTTCGGTTCTAGGAATCACTTGCTTTCCTACGAAGAAGGTTGAGAGGAGAAAGTTCAAACTTGCCTAGTTTGTGTAATCTAACAAGATGTACAAGTTAGTGGATTCGCCATTTCTAAAGTAGTTTCTTTAGAAAACAAAACATCTTCAGTACCTAACACTGTCCTGGTGAAATAAGATAATTGGTAGGAATTAGTTTCCTTTCCATGAAGATGGTTGAATTTAGCAAGTTTAAACTTTCCTTGTTAATGTAATCTAAAAAGATGTCCAAGTTAGTAGAGTCACCTCATTTCTAAAGTAGTGTCTTTAGAAAACAAACATTAATTGCCAAACATTGTACTGTGTGAAATGAGCTAATTCGGTTCTAGGAATCAGTTTACTTTCTATGAAGATGGTTGAGTTTAGCAAGTTCAAACATTCCTTTTAATGTAATCTGAAAAAGATGCACAACTAGTAGATTGGCCTCATTTCTAAAGTAGTTTGTTTAGAAAACAAACATCTTCATTACCGATCACTGTACTATGTGTAATGAGCTAGTTCGGTTCTAGGAATTACTTGCATTCCTACCAAGAAGGTTGAGTGCAGCAAGTTCAAACTTTCCTAGATTGTGTAATCTAACAAGATCTACAAGTTAGTGGATTCGCAATTTCTAAATTATTTTCTTTAGAAAACAAACATCTTCAGTACTGAAAACTGTACTGTGTGAAATAAGTTCATTCGGTTCTAGGAATCAGTTTCCTTTCTACGAAGATGGTTGAGTTTAGCAAGTTCAAACTTTCCTTGTTAATGTAATCTAAAAGATGTCCAAGTTAGTAGATTCACCTCATTTCTAAAGTAGTTTCTTTAGAAAACAAACCTTCATTGCCAAACATTGTACTGTGTGAAAAGAGGTAATTGGTTCTAGGAATCAGTTTACTTTCTACGAAGATGGTTGAGTTTAGCAAGTTCAAACGTTCCTTGTTAATGTGCTCTAAAAGGTGTCCAAGTTAGTAGATTTGCCTCATTGGTAAAGTAGTTTGTTGCGAATACAAACATCTTCATTTCCGAACATTGTAATGTGTGAAAAAGCTAATTTAGTTCTAGAATTCAGTTGCTTTCCTACAAAGAAGGTTGAGTGCAGCAAGTTCAAACTTTCCTTGTTAATGTAATCTAAAAAGATGCACAACATAGTAGATTGGCCTCATTTCTAAAGTAATTTCTTTAGAAAAGAAACATCTTCAGTACTGAACACTGTACTGTGTGAAATAAGTTAATTCGCTTCTAGGAATCAGTTTAATTTCTACGAAGAAGGTTGAGTGCAGCAAGTTCATATTTTCTCAGTTTGTGTAATCTAACAAGATGTATAAGTTAGTGGATTCCCTCATTTCTAACGTAGTTCCTTTAGAAAAGAAACATCTTCAGTACCAAACACTGTACTGTGTGAAATAAGTTAATTCGGCTTCTAGGAATCAGTTTAATTTCTACGACGAAGGTTGAGTGCAGCAAGTTCATATTTTCCTAGTTTGTGTAATCTAACAAGATGTATAAGTTAGTGGATTCGCCTCATTTCTAACGTAGTTCCTTTAGAAAAGAAACATCTTCAGTACCAAACAGTGTAATGTGTGAAATAAGTTAATTCGCTTAGAATCCGTTTAATTTCTAAGAAGATGGTTGAGTTTAGCAAGTTCAAACTTTCCTTGTTAATATATTCTAAAAAGATGTCCAAGTTGGTAGATTTGCCTCATTGGTAAAGTAGTTCGTTGAGAAAAGCAAACATCTTCATTGCCGAACATTGTACTATGTGAAAAAGCTCATTCGGTTCTAGAATTCAGTTGCTATCCTACAAAGACTGTTGAGTGCAGCAAGTTCAAACTTTCCTTGTTAATGTAATCTAAAAAGATGCACAACTTAGTAGATTGGCCTCACTTTCTAAAGTAGTTTCTTCAGAAAAGAAACATCTTCAGTACTGAACACTGTATTGTGTGAATAAGTTAATTTGGTTCTAGGAATCAGTTTCCTTTCTACGAAGATGGTTGAGTTTAGCAAGTTCAAACTTTCCCTGTTAATGTAATCTAAAAAGATGTCCAAGTTAGTAGATTTGACTCATTTGTAAACACGATTATTGAGCAAACAAACATCTTCATTGCCGAACATTGTACTGTGTGAAAAAGCTAATTTAGTTCAAGAATTCAGATGCTTTCCTACAAAGACGGGTGAGTGAAGAAAGTTCAAACTTTCCTTGTTAATGTAATGTAAAAAGAAGCACAACGTAGTAGATTGGCCTCATTTCTAAAGTAGTTTCTTTAGAAAAGAAACATCTTCAGTACCGAACACTGTACTGTGTGAAATGTTAACTTTCTTCTAGGAATTAGTTTAATTTCTACGAAGATGGTTGAGTGGAGCAAGTTGAAACTTTCCTTGTTAATGTAATCTAAAAAGATGGCCAAGTTAGGAGGTTCGCCTCATTTGTAAAGTAGTTTATTGAGAAAACAAACATCTTCATTGCCAAACATTGTACTGTGTGAAATAAGCTCATTTGGTTCTAGGAATCAGTTGCTTTCCTATAAAGAAGGTTGAGTGCAGCAAGTTCAAACTTTCCTGGTTAATGTAATCTGAAAAGATGCACAACTTAGTAGATTGGCCTCATTTCTAAAGTAGTTTGTTTAGAGAAAAAACATCTTCATTACCAACACTATACTATGTGAAATAAGCTAGTTCCGTTCTAGGAATCACTTGCTTTCTAGGAATAAGGTTGAGTGCAGCAAGTTCAAACTTTCCTTGTTAATGCAATCTAAAAGATGGCCAAGTTAGTAGATTCGCCTCATTTGTAAAGTAGTTTGTTGAGAAAACAAACATCTTCATTGCCGAACACTGTACTGTGTGAAATAAGCTCATTCGGTTCTAGGAATCAGATGCTTTCCTACAAAGAAGGTTGAGTGCAGCAAGTTCAAACTTTCCTAGTTTGTGTAATCTAACAAGATGTACAAGTTAGTGCATTCGCCTCATTTCTAAAGTAGTTTATTTAGAAAAGAAACATCTTCAGTACCGAACACTGTACTGTGTGAAATAAGCTAATTCACTTCTAGGAATCAGTTTAATTTCTACAAAGAAGGTTGAGTGCAGCAAGTTTAAACTTTCCTTGTTAATGTAATCTAAAAAGATGGCACAAGTTAGAAGATTCGCCTCATTTGTAAAGGACTTTGTTCAGAAAACAAACATCTTCATTGCCAAACATTGTACTGTGTGAAATAAGCTAATTCAGTTCTAGGAATCAGTTGCTTTCCAATAAAGAAGGTTGAGTGCAGCAAGTTCAAACTTTCCTTGTTAATGTAATCTAAAAAGATGGCCAAGTTAGAAGATTCGCCTCATTTGTAAAGTACTTTGTTGAGAAAACAAACATCTTCATTACTGAACATTGTACTGTGTGAAATAAGCTAATTCGGTTCTAGGAATCAGTTGCTTTCCTAGAAAGAAGGTTGAGTGCAGCAAGTTCAAACTTTCCTTGTTAATGTAATCTAAAAGATGCACAACTTGGTAGATTGGCCTCATTTCTAAAGTAGTTTGTTTAGAAAACAAACATCTTCATTAATAACACTGTACTATGTGAAATAAGCTAGTTCCGTTCTAGGAATCACTTGCTTTCCTACAAAGAAGGATGAGTGCACAAGTTCAAACTTTCCTAGTTTGTGTAATCTAACAAGATGTACAAGTTAGTGGATTCTTTCATTTCTAAATTAGTTTTTGTTAGAAAACAAACATCTTCACTACTGAACACTGTACTGTGTGAAATAAGTTAATTCGGTTCTAGGAATCAGTGTCCTTTCTACGAAGATTGTTGAGTTTAGCAAGTTCAAACTTTCCTTGTTGAAAAGATGCACAACTAAGTAGATTGGCCTCATTTCTAAAGTTAGTAAACATCTTCATTACCAACACTGTACTATGTGAAATGAGCTAGTTCTAAAATCACTTGTTTCTGAGAAAAGCAAAAACTTTCTAGTTTGTGGAATTGTACAAGATGTCCAATAAGGTTTCACGTCGTTTCTAAAGTGGTTTCTTTAGAAAACAAACGTCTTCAGTACTGAGCACTGTACTGTGTGAAATAAGTTAATTCGCTAGTCAGTTTCTTTCTCCTTGGTTGAGTAATCTAAGATCAAACTTTCCTTGTTAATGTAAGTGTAAAAGATGGCCAAGTTAGCAGACTCACCTTTTGTAAGGTAGTTTGTTTAGAAAATTAACATCTTTATTGCCTAACATTGTACTGTGTGAAGAAAGCTCTTTATTTCTAGGAATCACTTGCTTTCCTAAAAAAAGGTTGAGTGCAGCAAGTCAAAACTTTCCTTGTTAATGTAATCTAAAAAGATGCACAACATAGTAGATTTGGCCTCATTTCTAAAGTAATTTCTTTAGAAAAGAAACATCTTCAGTACTGAACACTGTACTGTGTGAAATAAGTTAATTCGCTTCTAGGAATCAGTTTAATTTCTACAAAAAGGTTGAGTGCAGCAAGTTCATATTTTCTCAGTTTGTGTAATCTAACAAGATGTATAAGTTAGTGGATTCCCCTCATTTCTAACGTAGTTCCTTTAGAAAAGAAACATCTTCAGTACCAAACACTGTACTGTGTGAAATAAGTTAATTCGCTTCTAGGAATCAGTTTAATTTCTACGACGAAGGTTGAGTGCAGCAAGTTCATATTTTCCTAGTTTGTGTAATCTAACAAGATGTATAAGTTAGTGGATTCGCCTCATTTCTAACATAGTTCCTTTAGAAAAGAAACATGTTCAGTACCAAACAGTGTAATGTGTGAAATAAGTTAATTCGCTTTCTAGGAATCCGTTTAATTTCTAAGAAGATGGTTGAGTTTAGCAAGTTCAAACTTTCCTTGTTAATATATTCTAAAAAGATGTCCAAGTTGGTAGATTTGCCTCATTGGTAAAGTAGTTCGTTGAGAAAGCAAACATCTTCATTGCCGAACATTGTACTATGTGAAAAAAGCTCATTCGGTTCTAGAATTCAGTTGCTATCCTTCAAAGACTGTTGAGTGCAGCAAGTTCAAACTTTCCTTGATAATGTAATCTAAAAAGATGCACAACTTAGTAGATTGGCCTCACTTCTAAAGTAGTTTCTTCAGAAAGGAAACATCTTCAGTACTGAACACTGTATTGTGTGAATAAGTTAATTTGGTTCTAGGAATCAGTTTCCTTTCTACGAAGATGGTTGAGTTTAGCAAGTTCAAACTTTCCCTGTTAATGTAATCTAAAAAGATGTCCAAGTTAGTAGATTTGACTCATTTGTAAAGTAGTTTATTGAGCAAACAAACATCTTCATTGCCGAACATTGTACTGTGTGAAAAAAGCTAATTTAGTTCAAGAATTCAGATGCTTTCCTACAAAGACGGTTGAGTGAAGAAAGTTCAAACTTTCCTTGTTAATGTAATGTAAAAAGAAGCACAACGTAGTAGATTGGCCTCATTTCTAAAGTAGTTTCTTTAGAAAAGAAACATCTTCAGTACCAAACACTATACTGTGTGAAATGTTAACTTTCTTCTAGGAATTAGTTTAATTTCTACGAAGATGGTTGAGTGGAGCAAGTTGAAACTTTCCTAGTTAATGTAATCTAAAAAGATGGCCAAGTTAGGAGGTTCGCCTCATTTGTAAAGTAGTTTGTTGAGAAAACAAACATCTTCATTGCCAAACATTGTACTGTGTGAAATAAGCTCATTCGGTTCTAGGAATCAGTTGCTTTCCTATAAAGAAGGTTGAGTGCAGCAAGTTCAAACTTTCCTGGTTAATGTAATCTGAAAAGATGCACAACTTAGTAGATTGGCCTCATTTCTAAAGTAGTTTGTTTAGAGAAAAAAATCTTCATTACCGAACACTATACTATGTGAAATAAGCTAGTTCCGTTCTAGGAATCACTTGCTTTCTTACGAATAAGGTTGAGTGCAGCAAGTTCAAACTTTCCTTGTTAATGCAATCTAAAAAGATGGCCAAGTTAGGAGATTCGCCTCATTTGTAAAGTACTTTGTTGAGAAAACAAACATCTTCATTGCCGAACATTGTACTGTGTGAAATAAGCTCATTCGGTTCTAGGAATCAGTTGCTTTCCCACAAAGAAGGTTGAGGGCAGCAAGTTCAAACTTTCCTAGTTTGTGTAATCTAACAAGATGTACAAGTTAGTGCATTCGCCTCATTTCTAAAGTAGTTTATTTAGAAAAGAAACATCTTCAGTACCGAACACTGTACTGTGTGAAATAAGTTAATTCACTTCTAGGATTCAGTTTAATTTCTACGAAGAAGGTTGAGTGCAGCTAGTTTAAACTTTCCTTGTTAATGTAATCTAAAAAGATGGCCAAGTTAGAAGATTCGCCTCATTTGTAAAGGACTTTGTTCAGAAAACAAACACCTTCATTGCCGAACATTGTACTGTGTGAAATAAGCTCATTCAGTTCTAGGAATCAGTTGCTTTCCAATAAAGAAGGTTGAGTGCAGCAAGTTCAAACTTTCCTTGTTAATGTAATCTAAAAAGATGGCCAAGTTAGAAGATTCGCCTCATTTGTAAAGTACTTTGTTGAGAAAACAAACATCTTCATTACTGAACATTGTACTGTGTGAAATAAGCTCATTCGGTTCTAGGAATCAGTTGCTTTCCTAGAAAGAAGGTTGAGTGCAGCAAGTTCAAACTTTCCTTGTTAATGTAATCTAAAAAGATGCACAACTTGGTAGATTAGCCTCATTTCTAAAGTAGTTTGTTTAGAAAACAAACATCTTCATTAACGAACACTGTACTATGTGAAATAAGCTAGTTCCGTTCTAGGAATCACTTGCTTTCCTACGAAGAAGGATGAGTGCACAAGTTCAAACTTTCGTAGTTTGTGTAATCTAACAAGATGTACAAGTTAGTGGATTCGCTTCATTTCTAAATTAGTTTCTTTAGAAAACAAACATCTTCACTACCGAACACTGTACTGTGTAAAATAAGTTAATTCGGTTCTAGGAATCAGTTTCCTTTCTACGAAGATTGTTGAGTTTAGCAAGTTCAAACTTTCCTTGTTAACGTAATCTGAAAAGATGCACAACTTAGTAGATTGGCCTCATTTCTAAAGTAGTTTGTTTAGAAAACAAACATCTTCATTACCGAACACTGTACTATGTGAAATGAGCTAGTTCGATTTCTAGGAATCACTTGCTTTCCTACGAAGAAGGTTGAGTGCAGCAAGTTCAAACTTTCCTAGTTTGTGGAATCTAACAAGATGTCCAAGTTAGTGGTTTCACGTCGTTTCTAAAGTGGTTTCTTTAGAAAACAAACGTCTTCAGTACTGAGCACTGTACTGTGTGAAATAAGTTAATCTGGTTCTAGGAATCAGTTTCTTTCCTACGAAGAAGTTTGAGTGCAGCAAGATCAAACTTTCCTTGTTAATGTAATCTAAAAAGATGGCCAAGTTAGCAGACTCACCTCATTTGTAAGGTAGTTTGTTTAGAAAATTAACATCTTTATTGCCAAACATTGTACTGTGTGAAAAAAGCTCATTCGGTTCTAGGAATCACTTGCTTTCCTAAAAAAAAAAAAAGGTTGAGTGCAGCAAGTTCAAACTTTCCTTGTTAATGTAATCTAAAAAGATGCACAACTTAGTAGATTGGCCTCATTTCTAAAGTAGTTTCTTTACAAAAGAAACATCTTCAGTACCGAACACTGTACTGTGTGAAATAAGTTAATTCGCTTCTAGGAATCAGTTTAATTTCTACGAAGAAGGTTTAGTGCAGCAAGTTGAAACTTTCCTAGTTTGTGTAATCTAACAAGATGTACAAGTTAGTCCATTCACCTCATTTCTAAAGTAGTTTCTTTAGAAAAGAAACATCTTCATTACCAAACACTGAACTGTTTGAAATAAGTTAATTCGCTTCTGGGAATCAGTTTAATTTCTACAAAGAAGGTTGAGTGCAGGTAGTTTAAACTTTCCTTGTTAATGTAATCTAAAAAGATGGCCAAGTGAGAAGATTCGCATTTGTAAAGTACTTTGTTGAGAAAAAAACATCTTCATTGCCGAACATTGTACTGTGTGAAATAAGCTCATTCGTTCTAGCTATCACTTGCTTTCCTACAAAGAAGGTTGAGTGCAGCAAGTTCAAACTTTCCCAGTTTGTGTAATCTAACAAGATGTACAAGTTAGTGGATTCAACCTCATTTCTATATTAGTTTCTTTAGAAAACAAACATCTTTAGTACCAACACTGTACTGTGTGAAATAAGCTAATTCGTTCTAGGAATCACTTCTTTTCTACAAAGATGGTTGAGTTTTGCAAGTTCAAACTTTCCTTGTTAATGTAATCTAAGAAGATGTCCAAGATAGTAGATTTGCATCATTGGTAAAGTAGTTTGTTGAGAAAACAAACATTTTTATTTCCAACATTGTACTGTGTGAAAAAGCTAATTTAGTTCTAGAATTCAGTTGCTTTCCTACAAAGACGGTTGAGTACAGCAAGTTCAAACTTTCCTTGTTAATGTAATGTAAAAAGATGCACAATGTAGTAGATTGGCCTCATTTCTAAAGTAGTTTCTTTAGTAAAGAAACATCCTCAGTTCAACACTGTACTGTGTGAAATAAGCTTAATTCGGTTCTAGGAATCAGTTTAATTTCTACAAAGAAAGTTGAGTGCAGCAAGTTCAAATTCTCCTACTTTGCATAATCTAACAAGATGTACAAGTTAGTGGATTCGCCTCATTTCTAACGTAGTTCCTTTAGAAAAGAAACGCTTCAGTACCAAACACTGTACTGTGTGAAATAAGTTAATTCGCTTCTAGGAATCAGTTTAATTTCTACAAAGATGGTTGAGTTTAGCAAGTTCAAACGTTCCTTGTTAATGTAATCTAAAACGAAGTCTAAGTTAGTAGATTCACTTTATTTCTAAAGTAGTGTCTTTAGAAAACAAACCTTCATAGCCAAACATTGTACTGTGTGAAATGAGCTAATAAGGAATCATTTTACTTTCTACAAAGATGTTTGAGTGCAGCAAGTACAAACTTTCCTTGTTAATGTAATCTTTGCACAACTTAGTAGATTGGCCTCATTTCAAAAGTAGTTTGTTTAGAAAAGAAACATCTTCATTACAACTGTACTAAAATGAGCTTTCCTAGGAATCACTTGCTTTCCTACAAAGAAGGTTGAGTGCAGCATGTTCAAACTGTCCTAGTTTGTGTAATCTAACAAGATATACTAGTTAGTGTATTCACCTCATTTCTAAAGCAGTTTCTTTAGAAAAACAAACATCTTCAGTAATGAACCCTGTACTGTGTGAAATAAGTAAATTCGGTTCTAGGAATCATTTTCCTTTCAAAGAAGATGGTGGAGTGCAGCAAGTTCAAACTTTCCTAGTTTGTGTAATCTAACAAGATCTACAAGTTAGTGGATTCGTGTAATTTCTAAATTAGTTTCTTTGAAAAACAAACATCTTCAGTACCGAACACTGTACTGTGTGAAATAAGTTCATTCGGTTCTAGGAATCAGTTTGCTTTCTACAAAGATGGTTGAGTTTAGCAAGTTCAAACTTTCCTAGTTAATGTAATTTAACAAGATGTCCAAGTTAGTAGATTCGCCTCATTTCTAAATTAGTTTCTTTAGAAAACAAACATCTTCATACCCAAACATTGTACTGTGTGAAATAAGCTCATTCGGTTCTAGGAATCACTTGCTTTCCTACAAAGAAGGTTGAGTGCAGCAAGTTCAAACTTTCCTTGTTAATGTAATCTAAAAAGATGCACAACTTAGTAGATTGGGCTCATTTCTAAAGTAGTTTATTTAGAAAACAAACATCTTCATTACTGAACATATACTATGTGACATGAGCTAGTTCGGTTCTAGGGATCACTTGCTTTCCTACAAAGAAGGATGAGTGCAGCAAGTTCAAACTTTCCTCGTTTGTGTAATCTAAAAAGATGTACAAGTTAGTGGATTCGCATCTCGTTTCTAAAGTGGTTTCTTTAGAAAACAAACATCTTCAGTACTGAACACTGTACTGTGTGAAATAAGTTAATTGGTTCTAGGAATCAGTTTCCTTTCTACGAAGATGGTTGAGTGCAGCAAGTTCAAACTTACCTTGTCAATGTAATCTAAAAAGATGGCCAAGTTAGCAGATTCACCTCAATGGTAAGGTAGTTTGTTGAGAAAATTAACATCTTTACTACCAAACATTGTACTGTGTGAAATAAGCTCATTCGGTTCTAGGAATCAGTTGCTTTCCTACAAAGAAGGTTGAGGGCAGCAAGTTCAAACTTTCCTTGTTAATGTAATCTAAAAAGATGCACAACTTAGTAGATTGCCCTCATTTGTAAAGTAGTTTCTTTAGAAAAGAAACATCTTCAGCAATTTAACACTGTACTGTGTGAAATGAGTTAATTGGCTTTAGGAATCGGTTTACTTTCTAAGAAGACGGAGTGCAGCAAGTTCAAATTTTCCTAGTTTGTGTAATCTAACAAGATGTACAAGTTAGTGGATTCGCCTCATTTTTAACGTAGGTCCTTCAGAAAAGAAACATCTTCAGTTCCAAACATTGAACTGTGTGAAATAAGTTAATTCAATTCTAGGAATCAGTTTAGTTTCTATGAAGACGGTTGAGTTTAGCAAGTTCAAACTTTCCTTGTTAATGTAATCTAAAAAGATGTCCAAGTTAGTAGATTTGCCTCATTGGTAAAGTAGTTCGTTGAGAAAACAAACA
Organism: Orientallactaga sibirica; assembly: GCA_036365145.1. Lineage (NCBI taxonomy): Eukaryota > Metazoa > Chordata > Mammalia > Rodentia > Dipodidae > Orientallactaga > Orientallactaga sibirica. The sequence continues at coordinate 7,471 of JAEOAD010002735.1, read as the reverse complement.
TCTTCATTTCCGAACATTGTACTGTGTGAAAAAGCTCATTCGGTTCTAGAATTCAGTTGCTTTCCTACAAAGACCGTTGAGCGCAGCAAGTTCAATCTTTCCTTGTTAATGTAATCTAAAAAGATGCACAACTTAGTAGATTGGCCTCATTTCTAAAGTAGTTTCTTTAGAAAAGAAACATCTTCATTACCGAACACTGTACTGTGTGAAATAAGTTATTTCGCTTCTAGGAATCAGTTTAATTTCTACGAAGAAGGTTGAGTGCAGCAAGTTCAAACTTTCCTTGTTAATGTAATCTAAAAAGATGGCCAAGTTAGTCGATTCGCCTCATTTGTAAAGTAGTTTGTTGAGAAAACAAACATCTTCATTGCCGAACATTGTACTGTGTGAAATAAGCTCATTCGGTTCTAGGAATCAGTTGCTTTCCTACAATGAAGGTTGAGTGCAGCAAGTTCAAACTTTCCTTGTTAATGTAATCTGAAAAGATGCACAACTTAGTAGATTGGCCTCATTTCTAAAGTAGTTTGTTTACAAAACAAACATCTTCATTATCGAACACTGTACTATGTGAAATGAGCTAGTTCGATTCTAGGAATCACTTTCTTTCCTACGAAGAAGGTTGAGTGAAGCAAGTTCAAACTTTCCTAGTTTGTGTAATCTAACAAGATGTACAAGTTAGTGGATTCGCCTCATTTCTAAAGTAGTTTCTTTAGAAAAGAAACATCTTCAGTACCGAACACTGTACTGTGTGAAATAAGTGAATTCGTTCTAAGAATCAGTTTAATTTCTACGAAGATGGTTGAGTGCAGCAAGTTCAAACTTTCCTTGTTAATGTAATCTAAAAGATGGCCAAGTTAGTAGATTCGCCTCATTTGTAAAGTAGTTTGTTGAGAAAATTAACATCTTTATTGCCAACATTGTACTGTTTGAAATAAGCTCATTCGTTCTAGGAATCACTTGCTTTCCTACAAAGAAGGTTGAGTGCAGCAAGTTCAAACTTTCCTTGTTAATGGAATCTAAAAAGATGCACAACTTAGTAGATTGCTCTCATTTCTAAAGTAGTTTCTTTAGAAAATTAAAATCTTCAGTACCAACCCTGTACTGTGTGAAATGAGTTAATTCACTCTAGGAATCAGTTTTAATTTCTACAAAGATGGTTGAGTGCAGCAAGTTCAAACTTTCCTAGTTTGTGTAATCTAACAAGATGTACAAGTTACTGGATTCAAGGCTATTTCTAAATTAGTTTCTTTAGAAAACAAACATCTTCAGTACCAAACACTGTACTGTGTGAAATAAGTAAATTGCCCTAGGAATCAGTTTCTCTTCTACTAAGATGGTTGAGTTTAGCAAGTTCAAACTTTCCTTGTTAATGTAATCTAAAAAGATGTCCAAGTTGGTAGATTCACCTCATTTCTAAAGTAGTTTCTTTAGAAAACAAACCTAAATTGCCAATCTTGTACTGTGTGAAATGAGCTAATTCGGTTCTAGGAATCAGTTTACTTTCTACGAAGATGGTTGAGTTTAGCAAGTTCAAACTTTCCTTGTTAATGTGCTCTAAAAAGATGTCCAAGTTAGTAGATTTGCCTCATTGGTAAAGTAGTTTGTTGAGAAAACAAACATCTTCATTGCCGAACATTGTACTGTGTGCAAAAAGCTAATTCGGGTTCTAGAATTCAGTTGCTTTCCTCCAAAGAAGGTTGAGTGCAGCCAATTCAAACTTTCCTTGTTAATGTAATCTAAAAAGATGCACAACGTAGTAGATTGGCCTCATTTCTAAAGTAGTTTCTTTAGAAAAGAAACATCTTCAGTACCGAACACTGTACCGTGTGAAATAAGTGAATTCGCTTCTAGGAATCAGTTTAATTTCTACTAAGAAGGTTGAGTGCAGCAAGTTCAAACTTTCCTAGTTTGTGTAATCTAACAAGATGTACAAGTTAGTGCATTTGCCTCATTTCTAAAAAGTAGTTTATTTAGAAAAGAAACATCTTCAGTACCTAACACTGAACTGTGTGAAATAAGGTAATTTGATTCTAGGAATCAGTTTAATTTCTACGAAGATGGTTGAGTGCAGCAAGTTCAAACTTTCCTTGTTATTGTAATCTAAAAAGATGCACAAGTGAGTAGATTGGCCTCATTTCTAACGTAGTTTGTTTACAAAACAAACATCTTCATTACCAACACTATACTATGTGAAATGAGCTAGTTCAAAGTTCTAGGAATCACTTGCTTTCCTACGAAGAAGGTTGATTGCAGCAACTTCAAACTTTCCTAGTTTGTGTAATCTAACAAGATGTACAAGTTAGTGGATTCGCTGGCCATTTCTAAAGTGGTTTCTTTAGAAAACAAACGCCTTCAGTACCGAATGTAGAGAGCTGCGAGGTGCCGCGCTTTGAATATGGCGCTGGCTTCTGCCTTCCGCCTTCCCGATGGCGAGTGCTGTGCCCTGGATAAACAAGTCCTTATTTGGAGGGGGAATCCTGGGAAAAGAGCCATTCATGGTGGCACATGCCTTTCATCCCAGCACATGGGAGGCAGAGCAGGACTGCCACAAGTTCAAAGCCAGCCTGGTCTACATAGTGAGTTCCAGGGCAGCCAGGACTACACAGTGAGAAGACCTTGGATTATGGGGACGTATGAACATCATTGTAATTGATAAAAACTATGGGGACCTTTAAATTTGCATGAATGCATTACATTTTACATCATATACGGTTATCAGTTTACGGGGCGAGGGACAAAATGTGGTGGTTTGATTCAGGTGTCCCCATAAACTTCAAGTGTTCTAAATGCTAGGTTCCCAGCTGATGGCAATTTGGGAATTAACACCTCCTGGAGGCAGAGTATGTTCCCAGCTGATGGCAATTTGGGAATTCACACCTCCTGGAGGCAGTATTGTTGGGGGGGCTTATGGGTATTATAACCAGCTTCCCTTGCCAGTGTTTTGACCAATGCTAGCCTCGCAGTCAGCTGCTCAGTTAACTCAAAATATATAAATTATACTAGGGCTGCAAATTTATCCAGATTTTTGTCTAGTTTTCTATTACAGAATTGGTCACTTGAATTTGAAGATACCTTAAAAGAACTGAGACTGGCAGTAGTTAATGTGAATTCTGCCCGCATGGACCTCTCTTTTGCCTCTGGATTGTCATCTTGGCTGATCTCCGCTATGAATCATCTGAAGGAATGGGCGCGTTTGGGTGCTCTTTTTAGCAGGCCTTCTGTTACTGGTCTCTCTGGTTTGCTTGTGGTGTCTGTGTAAAATCAGGGTCACGCAATGACGGGATGCAGCTATGATCATTCAAGCCTTTACTGCCATAGAGGCTGCACAGTCCCCTAAGTCTGGCTGGCTACAACTAAAAGTTAATCTTCTTTCTGCTCAGGTTGCGAGGCTAAGCACTGCACTCTGGGTTAGCCCTAAAACTCCAGAGAAGAGCATGTTTGATTGCATGCGGGTTGATGCCCCAGATCCCGCCTCTGAGAAAAAGGCATCAGGGGTTGCAAAAATACGCATCATCAGAGATCAGACCTCTACTCTTACCTGTGGCTTGTTTTAAAACATAAAAGGGGGAACTGTAGAGAGCTGCAAGGTGCCGCGCCTCTTAAAGATGGCACTGGCTTCCACCTTCCGCCCCTTCCCGACGCAGTGCTGTCCTGATAAACAAGTCCTTATTTGGCTTGGGCCGTGATCTAGGCTTGCTTCCGCATATGTGGACCTATCTGCATTCACCACGTGGCTTACCAGGGTAGGCTGTTCAAAGGCTTCTTAAGCTTTGGGAGGGCTTGTCCCGGGGTCAGTCAGTCAGTGAGTCAGTGAGTGAGTGAGTGAGTGAGTGAGGGAGTCAGTAAGTGAGTGAGTGAGTCACTGAGTGAGTCAGTGAGTGAGTCAGTGAATCAGTCAGTGAGTGAGTCAGTCAGTCAGTCAGTGAGAAAGTGAGTGAGTGAGTGAGTCAGTGAGTGAGTGAGTGAGTCAGTCAGTGAGTGAGTGAGTCAGTGAGTGAGTGAGTGAGTGAGTCAGTGAGTCAGTGAGTGAGTCAGTGAGTGAGTGAGTGAGAGAGTGAGTGAGTCAGTCAGTCAGTCAGTCAGAAGATTGTTCAAGGTTCCTGAATAAACTGCTTCAAGAAGAGTCCGAGCTGCTATGCCTTCCTTGCTGGTCGAGGCGGACGCGACAACCTAACAGAATACTGTGTGAAATAAGTTAATTCGGTTCTAGGAATCAGTTTCCTTTCTACGAAGATGGTTGAGTGCAGCAAGTTCAACCATTCCTTCTTAATGTAATCTAAAAAGATGGCCAAGTTAGCAGAGTCATCTAATTTGTAAAATAGTTTGTTGAGAAAATTAACATCTTTATTGCCAAACATTGTACTGTGTGAAATAAGCTCATTCGGTTCTAGGAATCACTTGCTTTCCTACAAAGAAGGTTGAGTGCAGCAAGTTGAAACGTTCCTTGTTAATGTAATCTAAAAAGATGCACAACTTAGTAGATTGGCCCTCATTTCTAAAGTAGTTTCTTTAGAAAAGAAACATCTTCAGTACCGAACACTGTACAGTGTGAAATAAGTTAATTCACTTCTAGGAAACAGTTTAATTTCTACGAAGAGGGTTGAGTGCAGCAAGTTCAAACTTTCCTTTTTAATGTAATCCAAAAAGATGGCCAAATTAGAAGATTCGCCTCATTTGTAAAGTACTTTGTTGAGAAAACAAACATCTTCATTGCCGAATATTGTACTGTGTGAAATAAGCTCATTCGGTTCTAGGAATCAGTGGCTTTCCTACAAAGAACGTTGAGTACAACAAGTTCAAACTTTCCTTGTTAATGTAATCTAAAAAGATGCACAACTTAGTAGATTGGCCTCATTTCTAAAGTAGTTTGTTTAGAAAACAAACATCTTCATTACCAACACTGTACTATGTGAAATAAGCTAGTTCCGTTCTAGGAATCACTTGCTTTCCTATGAAGAAGGTTGAGTGCAGCAAGGTCAAACTTTCCTAGTTTGTGTACTCTAACAAGATGTACAAGTTAGTGGATTCGCCTCATTTCTAAAGTAGTTTCTTTAGAAAAGAAACATCTTCAGTACCAACACTGTACTGTGTGAAATAAGTGAATTCGCTTTCTAGAATCAGTTTAATTTCTTCAAGATGGTTGAGTGCAGCAAGTTCAGACTTTCCTTGTTAATGTAATCTAAAAAGATGGCCAAGTTAGTAGATTCGCCTCATTTGTAAAGTATTTTGTTAAGAAAACAAACATCTTCATTGCCAAACATTGTATTGTGAGAAATAAGCTCATTTGGTTCTGGGAATCAGTTGCTTCCTACAAAGAAGGTTGAGTGCAGCAAGTTCAAACTTTCCTTGTTCAGTTAATCTGAAAAGTTGCACAACTTAGTAGATTGGCCTCATTTCTAAAGTAGTTTGTTTACAAAACAAACATCTTCATTACCAAACACTATACTATGTGAAATGAGCTAGTTCTGGTTCTAGGAATCACTTGCTTTCCTACGAAGAAGGTTGAGTGCAGCAAGTTCAAACTTTCCTCGTTTTGTAATCTAACAAGATTTACAAGTTAGTGGAATCACTTCAGTACTGAACACTGTACTGTGTGAAATAAGCTAATCTGGTTCTAGGAATCAGTTTCCCTACGCAAAAGAAGGTTGAGTGCAGCAAGTTCAAACATCTTCTAGGCCTATGTAATCTAAAACATCTTCATTACCGAACTGGCCCCATCTCTAAACTATGTCAAATAAGCTAGTTACATTCTAGGAATCACTTGTGTTCTAGGAATGAAGAAGAAGGTTGAGTGAAGCAATTTCAAAACTTTCCTAGTTTGTGTAATCTAACAAGATGTACAAGCAGTGGATTCGCCTCATTTCTAACGAGTTCGTTCAGAAAAGAAACATCTTCTACTACCAACACTGTACTGTGAAATATGTTAATTCGCTTCTAGAATCAGTTTAATTTCTTCAAGATGGTTGAGTTTAACAAGTTCAAACTTTCCTTGTTAATGTAATCTAAAAAGATGGCCAAGTTAGTAGATTTGCCTCACTGGTAAAGTAGTTCATTGAGAAAACAAACAACTTCATTGCCGAACATTGTACTGTGTGAAAAAGCTCATTCGGTTCTAGAAATCAGTTGCTTTCCTACAAAGACGGTTGGAGTGCTGCAAAAGTCAAACTTTCCTTGTTAATGTTATACAAAAAGATGTACACAACTTAGTAGATTGGCCTCATTTCTAAGGTAGTTTCTTTTAGAAAACAAACATCTTCATTTTAACATTGTACTGTGTGAAATAATTCATTTTCTAGAATCTCAAGTTTAATTCTAAAGAAGGTTGAATGCAGCAAGTTCAAACTTTCCTTGTTAATGTAATCTAAAAATGGCACAAGTAAGAAGATTCGCCCCATTTGTAAAGTACTTTGTTGAGAAAACAAACATCTTCATTGCCAACATTGTACTGTGTGAAATAAGCTCATCTGGTTCTAGGAATCACTTGCTTTCCTACAAAGAAGGTTGAGTGCAGCAAGTTCAAACTTTCCTTGTTAAAGTAATCTAAAAGATGGCCAACTCAGTAGATTGGCCCCATTTGTAAAGTAGTTTGTTTAGAAAACAAACATCTTCAGTTCCCAACACTGTACTGTTTGAAATAAGTGAATTCAGTTTAGAATCAGTTTGCTTTCTACAAAAATGGTTGAGTGCAGCAAGTTAAAACTTTCCTTGTTAATGTAATCTAAAAAGATGGCTAAGGGTTAGCAGAGAGTCTCCTCATTTGTAAAGTTGTTTGCTGAGAAAATTAACATTTTTATTGCCGAACATTGTACTGTGTGAAATAAGTTCAAGCTCATTCAGTTCTAGAATCACAGGTGCTTTCCTAAAAGACCACTGAATGCAGCAAGTTCAAACTTTCCTTTTAATGTAATCTAAAAAGATGCACAACTTAGTAGATTGGGCCTCATTTCTAAAGCAGTGTCTTTAGAAAACAAACCTTCATGCCAAACATTGTACTGTGTGAAATGAGCTAATTCGGTTATAGGAATGAGTTCTTTTCTACAAAGATGGCTGAGTTTAGCGTTCAAACTTTCCTTGTTAATGTAATCTTAAAAAGACGTCAAATTAGTGGATTCTCCCATTTGTAAAGTAGTGTCTTTAGAAAAGAAACATCTTCAGTACTGTACACTGTACTGTGTGAAATGAATTAATTTGTTCTAGGAATCAGTTTAATTTCTATGAAGATGGTTGAGTGCAGCAAGTTCAAAACTTTCCCCACAATGTAATTTGCAAAGATGGCTGTTAGTAGATTCACCTCATTTGTAAAGTAGCTTGTTGAGAAAACAAACGCCTTTTATTGACGAACATTGTACTGTGTGAAAAAGCTAATTGACTCGAATTCAGTTGATTTCCTACAGACGGTTGAGGCAGCAAGTCAAATATTCCTTGTTAATGTATGCTAAAAGATGCACAATTAGTAGGATCTGCCTCATTT
>JAEOAD010001249.1:0-15634 GCA_036365145.1 Orientallactaga sibirica | reverse complement strand
ATGAGTTCTTAGTGTAAAATTTTTCTTAGTTAAGACCAGTCTTTAAGCACTGCACCTATAAAGATTTAAATTGTTTCATAGGTTTTAGCCTAGTAAGAGGCAAGTTGAGAAAATATTTTGGGAAGAGGGAGACAGGACCTCATATTAAATTGATGTATATTCTACCATTTGTATCATTAAGAAAGTGTTAAAAATTAAGAAACAAGACCTGAAAGTGTTAAAAATTAAGAAACAAGACCTGAAAGTGTTAAAAATTAAGAAACAAGACCTGAAAGTGTTAAAAATTAAGAAACAAGACCTGAAAGTGTTAAAAATTAAGAAACAAAAGCCGGGTGTGGTGGTGCATGCCTTTAATCCCAGCACTCGGGAGGCAGAGGTAGGAGAATCACCATGAGTTCGAGGCCACCCTGAGGATAGAGTGAATTCCAGGTCAGCCTGAGCTAAAGTGAGACCCTACCTCGAAAAACTAAAAAAAAAAAAAAACAGAAGCAACAATGAGTTCTTAGTGTAAAATTTTTTCTTAGTTAAGACCAGTCTTTAAGCACTGCACCTATAAAGATTTAAATTGTTTCATAGGTTTTAGCCTAGTAAGAGGCAAGTTGAGAAAATATTTTGGGAAGAGGGAGACAGGACCTCATATTAAATTGATGTATATTCTACCATTTGTATCATTAAGAAAGTGTTAAAAAATTAAGAAACAAAAGCCGGGTGTGGTGGTGCATGCCTTTAATCCCAGCACTCGGGAGGCAGAGGTAGGAGAATCACCATGAGTTCGAGGCCACCCTGAACTACGAGAGTGACCCAGGTCAGCCTGAGAGCCAAAGGAGACCCCTACCTCGAAAAAACTAAAAAAAAAAAAAAAAAAAAGAAATAGAAGCAACAATGAGTTCTTAGTGTAAAATTTTTCTAGTTAAGACTACTCTTTACACTGCACTGCACCTATAAAAGATTTAAATTGTTTCATAGGTTTTAGCCTAGTAAGAGGCAAGTTGAGAAAATATTTTAAAAAGAGGGAGACAGGACTCATATTAAATTGATGTATATTCTACCATTTGTATCATTAAGAAAGTGTTAAAAATTAAGAAACAAAAGCCGGGTGTGGTGGTGCACGCTTTTAATCTCAGTTATCTGAGGGGCAGAGGTAGGGAGAGTCACCATGAGTCTCTACACCCTGAGGATAGAGTGAATTCAAATTTTTCTTAGTTAAGACCAGTCTTTAAGCACTGCACCTATAAAGATTTAAATTGTTTCATAGGTTTTAGCCTAGTAAGAGGCAAGTTGAGAAAATATTTTGGGAAGAGGGAGACAGGACCTCATATTAAATTGATGTATATTCTACCATTTGTATCATTAAGAAAGTGTTAAAAATTAAGAAACAAGACCTGAAAGTGTTAAAAATTAAGAAACAAGACCTGAAAGTGTTAAAAATTAAGAAACAAAAGCCGGGTGTGGTGGTGCATGCCTTTAATCCCAGCACTTGGGAGGCAGAGGTAGGAGAATCACCATGAGTTCGAGGCCACCCTGAGGATAGAGTGAATTCCAGGTCAGCCTGAGCTAAAGTGAGACCCTACCTCGAAAAACTAAAAAAAAAAAAAAACAGAAGCAACAATGAGTTCTTAGTGTAAAATTTTTCTTAGTTAAGACCAGTCTTTAAGCACTGCACCTATAAAGATTTAAATTGTTTCATAGGTTTTAGCCTAGCAAAGAGGCAAGTTGAGAAAAATATTTTGGGAAAGGACCTCATATTAAGAATTACTGTATATTCTACCATTTGTATCATTAAGAAAGTGTTAAAAATTAAGAAACAAGACCTGAAAGTGTTAAAAATTAAGAAACAAAAGCCGGGTGTGGTGGTGCATGCCTTTAATCCCAGCACTTGGGAGGCAGAGGTAGGAGAATCACCATGAGTTCGAGGCCACCCTGAGGATAGAGTGAATTCCAGGTCAGCCTGAGCTAAAGTGAGACCCTACCTCGAAAAACTAAAAAAAAAAAAAAAAAAAAAAAAAAAAAAACAGAAGCAACAATGAGTTCTTAGTGTGTAATTTTTCTTAGTTAAGACCAGTCTTTAAGCACTGCACCTATAAAGATTTAAATTGTTTCATAGGTTTAACTGAGGCAAGTTGAGCTATATTTTAGAAAAGGACCTCATATTAAATTGCTGTATATTCTACCATTTGTATCATTAAGAAAGTGTTAAAAATTAAGAAACAAAAGCCGGGTGTGGTGGTGCATGCCTTTAATCCCAGCACTTGGGAGGCAGAGGTAGGAGAATCACCATGAGTTCGAGGCCACCCTGAGGATAGAGTGAATTCCAGGTCAGCCTGAGCTAAAGTGAGACCCTACCTCGAAAAACTAAAAAAAAAAAAAAAAAAAAAAAAAACAGAAGCAACAATGAGTTCTTAGTGTAAAATTTTTCTTAGTTAAGTGACCAGTCTTTACACTGCACCTATAAAGATTTAAATTGTTTCATAGGTTTTAGCCTAGTAAGAGGCAAGTTGAGAAAATAATCTTTAGGAAGAGGAGACAGGACCTCATATTAAATTGATGTATTCTACCATTTGTATCATTAAGAAAATGTTAAAAATTGGAGAAACAAAAGCCGGTCTGTGGTGGTGCACGCTTAATCAGCACTCGGGAGGCAGAGGTAGGGAGAATCGCCATGAGTTCGAGGCCACCCTGAGAATAGAGTGAATTCAGGTCAGCCTGGGCTAGAGTGAGACTCTACCTCGAAACCAAAAAAATCAATAAAATAAAATAAAATAAAAAATTAGAAACAAGACCTGAAAGTGTAAAAATTATATGTACATAAGATCTGTCTTTATGCACTGCACCTATAAAGATTTAAATTGTTTAATTTTTTTTAGCCTAGTAAGAGGCAAGTTGAGAAAATATTTGGGAAGAGGGAGATTTCTCTCATATTAAATTGATGTATATTCTACCATTTGTATCATTTTAAAGTGATCCTCCTATTCTGGTGGTGCACCTTAATCTGCTGGGGAGGTAGAAGGTGAAGCTTGAGGCCACTCCTGAGCTTAGAGTGATAGATTATCAGCCTTGGGCTGGAGTGAGACCCACCAAAACAGAAGCAACAATGAGTTCTTAGTGTAAAATTTTTTCTTAGTTAAGACCAGTCTTTAAGCACTGCACCTATAAAGATTTAAATTGTTTCATAGGTTTTAGCCTAGTAAGAGGCAAGTTGAGAAAATATTTTGGGAAGAGGGAGACAGGACCTCATATTAAATTGATGTATATTCTACCATTTGTATCATTAAGAAAGTGTTAAAAAAATTAAGAAACAAAAGCCGGGTGTGGTGGTGCACGCCTTTAATCCCAGCACTCGGGAGGCAGAGGTAGGAGAATCACCATGAGTTCGAGGCCACCCTGAGGATAGAGTGAATTCCAGGTCAGCCTGGGCTAGAGTGAGACTCTACCTCGAAAAACCAAAAAAATCAATAAAATAAAATAAAATAAAAAATTAAGAAACAAGACCTGAAAGTGTTAAAAAATTATATGTACATGTATATCTGTATATATGCACGCACACATATACATATAGGTTTTTTTTTTTTTTTTAAATTTTTTTTTGAGGTCGGTTTTCACTCTGGCTCAGGCTGACCTGGAATTCCCTATGTAGTCTCAGGGTGGCCTCGAACTCACGGTGATCCTCCTACCTCTGCCTCTGCTGGGGTTAAAGGTGTGAGCCACCACGCCCAGCTTAGATATAGGTTTTAATGTACCAATTCAAATGCCTGCTTGATATGAGAGTTAAACATGTCCTCATGTGATATTATCAATGAAGTACTCTATTCAGTACCTGTGATCTTAAACATTATCAACTTTGGGCTGGAGAGATAGCTTAGCGGTTAAGGCGCCTGCCTGCTAAGCCTAAGTACCCGGTTCCAATCTCCAGGTCCCACGTTTAGCCAGATGCAAAATGACGCAAGGGCGCAATGCCACACTTAACCACAAGGGGGCGCACGCATCTGGATTTCATTCACAGCAGCTGAGAGACTGCTGGCTCACCCATCTCTATCTGTCTCCCTCTCCGTCTCTCTCTCTCTCTCTCTCTCTCTCTCCAAAAATAAAACATAAAAAGAATTTTAAAAATATTTTTAAAAAATTATCAACTTAATTTATGTGTGAATGTTGCTGGGCGGGGCTGTTCTCTGAGGTGAGAGATGGGGAGGGGGGTGAAGCAGTTGGCTTGGCCACCTGTGGAGCCTGAGGGGGCGGGGCTGTCCTCTGAGGTGGAGAAGGGGGATGGGGTGAAGCAGTTGGCTTGGCCACCTGTGGAGCCTGAGGGGCGAATGGGATGTCCTGGCTGAGGTGGAGAGGTGGGAACGGGGAGGGGGTGAAGCAGTTGGCTTGGCCACCTGTGGAACCTGAGGGGGCGGGGCTGTCCTCTGAGGTGGAGAACGGGGATGAAGCAGTTGGCTTGGCCACCTGTGGAGCCTGAGGGGGGCTGGTAGGGCCACGCGCAGGGGGCGGGGTGATGCACGGGGGCGGGGCCTCCCTCTGAGGTGGAGGAGAGGGGGTGGGGTGAAGCGGTTTCCCAGAAGTGGCCACCTGTGGAGGCGGAGGGCCGGGAGCGAATGAAGCGGTTTTCTGGTGGGTGTGGCTACATGTTGAGGTGGAGGGTGGGGGCGGGGCGGTGGCATGGGTAGTGTGGACGGGGAGCCCTGTAGATGGGTCGGGGAGGGCTGGGGTCCAGGTGGACAGTTCCCAACAGGGTGGAGGGTGAGTGCCGGGCCGGGCGGGCACCCTGTGGGCGGGGCACCAGCCTGGGATGGGGCCGGGGTGGGGCTGTGGTGGCGAGTGCTCCCCGGGGAGTGCATGTGTGCAGGGTGGAGGTCCCCCTGGTGCACGGGAATGGGAGTTGTCCTTTCTCAGTGCCCTCCCAGACCCCCGTGTGCCCCAAAGCCTGCTGGAGGTCCCTAAAGGCCTTGCCTTTGCCTCCGCTCCAGCTGAGGCGGGCTTCCACAGACGCCATCAGGACCAGGGGCCTTAGCTCATTTTGACACTAGCATTTTTACTATATGATACTCAGTAACGAGTGTTTCTCACAAATACTGTTTGTATCACCTGCATCTTTTTGTAAAAAGCAATTATTCCTAAACTCTAATTATTTCAAATTTTACCCTTCCCATAGTTATTTTTCTTTTCTTTTCTTCTTTCTTTTTCTTTTTGGTTTTTCGAGGTAGGCTCTCGCTCTAGCTCAGGCTGACCTGGAATTCACTATGTAGTCTCAGGGTGGCCTTGAACTCGTGGCGATCCTCCTACCTCTGCTTCCCAAGTGCTGGGATTAAAGGCGTGCGCCACCACACCCTGCTTCCTTCCCGTAATTATTAACATATTTGCAATGTAGTCAGAAAATTCATTCAGCATGTGTTTGTTGTACTCATTTAAAACTTTTATTTATTTGAGAGAGGGGGAGAAAGGGAGAGAGAGAATGGTCCTCTGCAAATAAACTCCAGGTGCATGTGCCACCTTGTGCATCTGGCTTTACGTGAGTACTGGGGAATTGAATTTGGCTTGTTAGGCTTTGCAGGTGAGCACCTTAACTGCTGAGCCATCTCCCAGCCCTGTTATACTCTCTCTCATTTTTTTCATTTTTGGTTTTTCAAGGTAGAGTCTCACTTTGGTCCAGGCTGACCTGGAATTAACTATGTAGTCTCAGGATGGCCTCGAACTCATGGTGATCCTCCTGCCTCTGCCTCTGAGTGCTGGAATAAAGGTGTGCACCACCACGCCCAGTGTGTTTTACTCATTTTTATTTGCTGTTCATTAAACATATAAGTACCTTTTTTCCACATAATTAGTCAGAAGTAGATTTTCTTTCACTGAAAACAAGAAGGTAAATTGCAAAATGTTTAGTCAAAAATGCAAATAATAAGCTGGGCATGGTGGCGCATGCCTTTAATCTCAGCACCTTAACCGCTAAACCATCTCTCAGCCCAGTCTTCAGCCATTTTGCACCCCTGGTAATGACTGGTGTATGGTCATTGTCAGCCTTACATTGACCTTCCCCAGTGAGCTTCTCTTCTATTTTGAGGGTCTTGCAAAGGTATTGCTAGGCACCACAAGATCATGGATATCGAGGCCAATTTCTGTCTGGGCAGCTGCATTGTAGAGGTCATATCCTTCCTTTGGCTCTTCCATTCTATCCGCCCCTCTTCACGCAATGGTCCCTGAGCCATTGGAGGGTGTGACAGAGGTGTTTCAGTGCTAGACACTCCTCCATCCCTTCTTCTCAGCACTATGTTGCCTTTTGGGTCATCCCAGTGGTCATCACCATCTGAAAAGAGAAGCTTCTCTAGCCAGAAGTGAGAGTAGCATTAATATGTGAACATGAACATTTAGTGTAGTGTCCCCAGGGCAGCTTGGTGGGAATAATATATACATTTAGTCAGACATTAGCAGGCTTATACCCCAAGGCTCATGACCTCACCTACCTTAGACTATTACTTAGGTTTTCAGTACCAGGTATGTATTCCCTCCCATAGAGAGGGCCTTCAGTCCAATTATGGAGCAGTTGGTTACCCCAAGAGTAGACACGCCACTATTGCACTCGTTCAGTCATTGGGCCTGTCTGGCCAAGCTTGAATATTCAGCATCCACTGTTTTCACTGTTGATGGCTTCTGTCTCCCATACGCTGTGTGCAGTGCAGCTTTTTCAGTTTTCAATTGGCTGGTCTACAGGGAGTAGGTTTTCTGGTCAGCATCAGCTTGCTTTCTCAGTGACCTTGCCTCTCAGGCATGAGATGTCTTCAGCAATAGGGTCTTACTATCTGTTTCTCTAGGGAAACCAAGGGCTTTGGCAAAAGCCTTAATGTTTTGGAGGCTACCGGGACCTCCTTGGCCAACAACTCACTGAAAGGTATTCCATCCCAGGTACTGAAAATTTTCTAGTAACAGTCTACATCTTCTAGACGTGCCCTTATTCAAAAAAATAATTTTTACATATGTCTTATTGATAATATCTTGAGTTTAGATTGACCCTCCCCCTGCCCTTTTCGTATGCATTCTCTTCCCATGGCCTCGCTTAGGCCATTCCCCTCCTTGTACTCAGTTCTACTTACATATGTGAATTACCATACAATTAAGTCCTTCACTTTCTTCCCTCCCATATAGCCTTTTACCCGCTTACTGGTTTCTGGAACCTATTTTTGGTTCCAGTTCCCACACAAGTCTATACATTGGTAGCTAGGATCCACATATGAGAGAGAACATGTGACGTTTGGCTTTCTGAGCCTGTGTTACCTCACTAAGTATAATCCTTTCCAGATCCATCCATTTCCCTGCAAATTTCATAATTTCATTTTTTTTTTACCGCTGAATAGAACTCCATTGTGTAAATGTACCACATCTTTATTATCCACTCATCTGTGGAGGGACATCTAGGCTGCTTCCATTTCCTAGCTATTGTGAATAGAGCAGCAATAAACATGGTTTTGCAAGTATCTCTAAGGAAGTGAGAAGAGTCCTCTGGATATATGCCTAGGAGTGCTATAGCTGGATCATATGGTAAATCTATTTCTAGCTGTCTCAAGAACCTCCACACTGATTTCCACAGTGGCTGGACCAGCTTACATTCCCACCAACAGTGTAGAAGAGTTCCTGTTTTCCGCATCCACGCCAACACTTATTGTCGTTTGTTTTCTTGATGGCCGCCATTCTGACAGGAGTGAAATGGAATCTCAACGTGGTTTTAATTTGCATTTCCCTGATGGCTAAGGATGTAGAACATTTTTTAGATGTTTATATGCCATCTGTATTTCATCTTCCGTGAATTCTCTATTTAGTTCTGTAGCCCATTTTTAACTGGGTTGTTTGAGTTCTTGTTATTCTGTTTTTTGAGTTCTTTGTATATTCTGGATATTAATCCTCTGTCAGATGTATAACTGGCAAATATTTTCTCCCATTCTGTAGGTTGTCTTTTTGCTCTATTCACAATGTCCTTTGCTGTACAAAAGCTTTGTAATTTCATAAGGTCCCAGTGGCTGATTAGTGGTTTTATTCTCTGAGCAATTGGAGTTATATTCAGAAAGTCCTTGCCTATTCCAATATGTTGAAGAGTTTCCCCTACTTTTTCCTCTAGCAGTTTCAGAGTTTCAGGACTGATATTAAGGTCCCTGATCCATTTGGACTTGATTCTTGTGCAGGGAGAGAGACAAGGATCTATGTTTATCCTTTTACATACAGATGTCCAGTTTTCCCAGCACCACTTGTTAAAGAGGCTATCTTTTCTCAATGAATATTTTTGGCATTTTTGTCAAAAATCAGGTAGCTGTAGCTTCCTGGATTAATATTTGGGTCTTCTATTCTGTTCCATTGATCTACCTGTCTGTCCTTGTGCCAATACCATGCTGTTTTTGTTACTATGGCTTTGTAGTATAACTTAAAATCGGGTATGGTTATACCACCTGCCTGATTTTTATTACGCAAAATTGTTTTGGCTATTCGAGGTTTTTTGTGTTTCCAGATGAATTTTAGTATTGTTTTTTCTATTTCTGTGAAGAATGCTATTGGGATTTTAATGGGGATCGCATTAAATGTGTAGATTGCTTTTGGTAAGATTGACATTTTCACAATATTGGTTCTTCCAATCCAGGAGCATGGAATGTCTTTCCATTTTCTTGTGTCTTCTGCAATTTGTCGCTCGAGTTTTTTATAGTTCTCATTGTAGAGATCCTTCACTTCCTTGGTTAAGTTTATTCCAAGGTATTTTATTTTTTTTGAGGCAATTGTGAATGGGAGAGATTCCCTGATTTCATCCTCTGCATGTTTGTTGTTAGTGTATAGAAAAGCTACTGATTTCTGTGTGTTTATTTTGTATCCTGCTACCTTGCTGAAAGTGTTTATCAGCTCTAACAGTTTGCTGGTAGAGTCTTTAGGGTCTTTTATGTATAGAATCATATCATCTGCAAATAATGATAGTTTGACCTCTTCCCTTCCGATTTGTATCCCCTTTATGAGTGTCTCTTGCCTTATTGCTATGGCTAAGACTTCCAGTACTATATTAAATAATAGTGGGGAAAGTGGACACCCTTGTCTTGTTCCTGAATTTAGAGGAAAAGCTTCAAGTTTTTCCCCATTAAGTATTATGTTGGCTGTAGGTTTGTCATAAATAGCTTTTATTATGTTGAGATATGTTCCTTCTATTCCAAGTTTCTGTAGTACTTTCACCATGAAGGGGTGTTGGATTTTGTCAAATGCCTTTTCTGCATCTATTGAGATGACCATGTGATTTTTGTCCTTCAGACCATTTATATGGTGTATTACATTTATGGTCTTATGTATGTTGAACCATCCCTGCATCTCTGGGATAAAGCCTACTTGGTCAGGTGAATAATCTTTCTGATATATTCTTGTATTCTGTTTGCCAGTATTTTGTTGAGAATTTTTGCATCTATGTTCATGAGGAGATTGGTCTATAATTTTCTTTTTTGATCTGTCTTTGTCGGTTTGGGTATCAGGGTGATGCTGGCTTCATAGAAGGATTTTGGTAAAATTCCTTCCTCTTCTATTTTATGGAAAAGTTTGAGAAGCATTGGTGTAAGATCTTCCAGGAATGTCTGGTAGAATTCAGCAGTGAATCCATCTGGCCCTGGGCTTTTTTAGTTGGGAGACTTTTTATGACTGCTTGGATCTCTGTGGTTGTTATAGGTCTATTTAAATGGTTTATCTCATCTTGATTTAATTTTGGTAGGTCATATAGATCAAGGAAATCATCCATTTCTTTCAGGTTTTCAAACTTAGAGGCATATATATTCTTAAAGTATGTCCGTATATGATTTTCTGAATTTCTTTGGTATCTGTTGTGATGTTGCCTTTTCATCTCTAATTTTATCAATTTTTGTCTCTTCTCTCTTTCTTTTGGTCAGATTTGCTAAGGGTTTATCAATCTTGTTAATCCTTTCAAAGAACCAACTCTTTGTTTCATTGATTTTTTGATTGTTTTTTTGGCTTCCATTTCATTAATTTCTGCCCTAACCTTTATTATTTCTTCCCGTCTACTGATTTTTGGTTTGCCTTGTTCTTCTCTTTCCAAGGCCTTAAGGTGCAACATTAAATTGTTTAGTTGTGAACTCTCTAATTTCTTAATATAGGCACTTAGAGCTATAAATTTCCCTCGTAGGACTGCCTTCATTGTGTCCCAAAGGTTTTGGTATGTTGTATTCTCATCATCATTTGATTCTATGAATTTCTTGATTTCCTTTTGATTTCTTCAATGACCCATACATCATTCAATAATGTACTGTTTAGTCTCCATGAATTTCTGTATGTTCTGTAGTTTTTCTTGTGGTTGATTTGCAGTTTAATCCCATTGTGGTCAGATAGCATACAAGGGATTATTTCAATTTTCCTGTATTTGTTAAGATTTGATTTGTGTCCTATCATATGGTCTATTTTAGAGAATGTCCCATGTGCCGCTGAGAAGAATGTATATTCTGCAGTATTTGGATGGAATGTTCTGTATATATCTGTTAGGTCCATTTGTTCCATGATATCATTTAATGCAGATGTCTCTCTGTTTATTTTTTGTTGGGTAGACCTGTCAAGTGATGAGAGCGGGGTATTGAAGTCACCCACTACTATTGTGTTAGGTGTTATCTCTGACCTTAAGTCCGATAGTGTTTGTTTGATGTAATTCAGGGCCCCCGTGTTGGGAGCATAAATGTTTAGGATTGTGATATCCTCCTGTTGGAGTGTTCCTTTAATCAGTATAAAGTGACCTGCTTTATCTCTCCTCACTAATGTTGGTTTGAAGTCTATCCTGTCAGAAATTAGGATGGCAACCCCTGCTTGTTTTCTAGATCCATTTGCTTGAAATATCTTTTTCCAACCTTTCACCCTAAGAAGGTTTCTATCTTTTTGGAGGTGAGTTTCCTGGAGGCAACAGATGGTAGGATCCTGCTTTTAATCCAGTCTGCAAGTCTATGTCTTTTGGTTGGGGCATTGAGGCCATTGATATTAAGAGTTATTATTGAAAGATATGTATTTGATCTGTCCATTTTTCTTGTTTGTAGTTCTTCCTGGTTTTCGTTTTACTCACTTGTTCTTACTGTTGAGTATGATTTCTTTTTTCCTAATTCCTGCTGTGTGTGTTTTGCTTTTTCTTCAGCATGAATGGTTCCTGCAAGTATTTTCTGTAGAGCTGGTTTAGTTGCCAAAAATTCCTTTAGCCTATCTTTGTTGTGGAATGTCCTTATTTATCCATCAACTTGGATAGAAAGCTTTGCAGGATAAAGTAATCTTGGCTGACAGTTTTTATCTTTCAGAACTTGGAATACATCACTCCAGGCCCTTCTGGCTTTGAAGGTTTGTGTTGAGTAATGTGCTGTGACCCTGATGGGTTTCCCCTTAAATGTCATTTGCTTTTTCTCTCTAACTGCTTTCAATATATTTTCTTTGGTTTGCGTATTTAGTAGTTTAATTATAACATGGCGAGAAGAGGATCTTTCTAGGTTTTGTCTGTTTGGCGTTCTAAATGCTTCTTGTATCTGCATTGGCATTTCTTTCCCAATTTGGGGAAAATTTTCTTCTATGATTTTGTGGAAAACACCTACTAAGCCTCTGGATTGAAATTCTTCCCCTTCTGCTATACCTTGAATTCTTGTTTGATCTTTTCATAGTGTCCCGCATATCTTGGAGTTCCCATTCATACCTTTCTATTAGCTTGTCTTTCTCTTTGTTGGACTGTGATAGATCTGCCACCTCGTCTTCTAGTTTAGAAATTCTGTCCTCTCCTTCATCCATTCTACTAGTGAGACTTTCCACTGAGTGTTTTTATTTCACTGGCTGTGTTCTTCAGGGCTAGGATTTCAGCCTGGTTTTTCTTCAGTAGTTCTATTTCCTTATTCATGTCTTCTAATGACCTTTTTTTATTTCATTAAACTGTTTCTCTGTAATCTCCTTCAACAGTTTGTTTTCTTCTCTAATTCCTTTGTTTTCTTGTTGATTGCTTTCATTTCTTCTTTCATTTCTTTGAGCATAGATAACATCATTCCCTTGAAATCTTTGTCAGGAATTTCATCTAAAAGAGTCTCATTGGTGAACCCTTCTGATGGATTTGTAATTTTTGGTGGGATTGCATTGTCTTGATTCTTTGTGTTTCTTGTATTATAATGTAGTGACTTATGCATCCTGGATTGATTTGATGCTTAGGTTTCCTATTTATCTTCAGTGTTCTTAGGTGTTGTGATCCACCTTTATATAATTTCAGGATATGAGTTTAAGGTGTCAAGTGTAGCACTTGTACCCAAGTCCAACCTCAGAAGTACTCCTAACTGTTGAGTTTGCTTGTTAAGTAAGTATTGTAGTGGACTAGTGGAACAATTTAGAGGCAAGTTCTAAACTTCAACAAAGCAAAATACACATTCAATTAACATGAACACAGAGTATATAAGTGTGAGAATTGAGCCAAACAGTCCTATAGGGTCAAAATCCCTCAGGGCATGCGATGGTCCATGCCCTTAGTCCTGTCTGGTTGGGAATCAGACCCTGTCCTCAATAATAACTGAAGCAAAAGGTAAAGGCCCTTTAAATCTATAAGTTGTACAGATAGCAATATTCAACCCCTCATATTCAGCTTATTTGAAAATGGTAAAGCCACCCACAAATATGTAATACATACCCTGCCTTGACCTGGAAAGAGTGGTTATCACTTCCAGTGCAGGCCTTTGTTATCTTTTGGTGGCTTTTAAACTCACCAATGCTGGGGCCCACCTCGTTCCCTGGGCTGTGGAGTTTGGGTCAGGTATGCTGGGTCCGGTGTTGGCGATGTGGATCAGATCTGCCACTAGGTGCTCGATTCTACCGACACCCTGGGGAACTGATGATTGGGGGATGGGCGAGTTCAGGAAGCCTGCAGCAGCTCACCGTGTATGTCTCTTTCAGTAGCTCCGCAGATTTTTCTTTGATTTCTGGGCTCTGTGGGGAGACTGATGAGGTTGAAAAGTCCCCCCCCCTTTTTTTTTGTTTGTTCGGGCGGCGTTTGCAGTGGAAGCTCAGCAGGGCTTAGCTGATCTGGGTGGCAGCTTCGAACCGAGGGTTGGAGCTGCTGGGGTGCCCTCGGGGTGGAGGGAAGCCGCTGGGAGCCTGCGGATGTGGAGCCCGTGGATGGGGAGTCCGCGGCTGGGGATCCCTCGGCGTGGAGTGGAGCCGTGGGAGCCCGCGGATGGGGAGTCTGCGGCTGGGGATCCCTCGGCATGGAGCGGAGCTGCGGGAGCCCGCGGATGGGGAGTCTGAGGCTGGGGAGCCCTCGGCGTGGAGCAGAGCCGCAGGAGCCAGCGGATGGGGAGCCCGCGGATGGGGAGTTCGCGGCTGGGGAGCCTTCGGTGTGGAGCGGAGCTGCGGGAGCCCGCGGATGGGGAGTCTGCGGCTGGGGAGCCCTCGGCGTGGAGCTGAGCCGCGGGAGCCTGCGGATGGGGAGCCCGCAGATGGGGAGTCCGCGGCTGGGGAGCCCTCGGCGTGGAGCGGAGCCACGGGAGCCTGCGGATGGGGAGCCCGCGGATGGGGAGTCTGCGGCTGGGGAGCCCTCGGCGTG
Source organism: Orientallactaga sibirica (assembly GCA_036365145.1). NCBI lineage: Eukaryota > Metazoa > Chordata > Mammalia > Rodentia > Dipodidae > Orientallactaga > Orientallactaga sibirica. The sequence continues at coordinate 2,085 of JAEOAD010001249.1, read as the reverse complement.
GAGCGGAGCCACGGGAGCCTGCGGATGGGGAGTCCGCGGCTGGGGAGCCCTCGGCGTGGAGTGGAGCTGCAGGAGCCCGCGGATGGGGAGCCCCAGTGAGCTTTAATGGCAAATAGTGACCCTTCAGAGCATTGAACTTACATTAACATTACTATATGAAACAAATATTTTATATAAAACCTTGTTTTGGTTACTCCTCTAATTAAATTTGAAAATTCATAGGATCCATTTCTTTGGTGAGAAGTACAAAACATATATAGCTAGAAACTTTCATAACTGAGTTATGCTTTCATGTGTTAGGTCATAAAGATCAGAGAATTATTTCTGTGACTGATGTGCTGCCTGCTGCACTAAAGAAGCACCTCAAAAGACTCGTTTAAAATAAACTTTTAATCATTTTTTGAATTGTTCTTGTTTCAACGGGTTCATCTGTTATAACAGACTTCATCTTTCTTTGGATAGATGGTCTGATGATAAAAGCACATTACTTGTTTAAAAAGACAGAGTGTCTGCATTAGCAACTGAAGTATCCTGGGCTTGAGTTTTTTTTTTAATATTATTTATTTATTTATTTATTAGAGACAGAGAGAGGGAAAGAGAGAGAGGGAAAATGGGGGTGCCAGGGCTTCTAGCCACTGCAAACGAACTCCAGATGCGTGCGCCCCCTCGTGCATCTGGCTTACATGGGACCTGGAGTATCAAACCCGGGTCCTTAGGCTTCACAGCATGTGCCTTAACTGCTAAGCCATCTCTCCAGCCCTGGGCTTGAGTTTTGTTCGTGTACGAATAGCTATGTGAATTTATGAATGTTTTTTGTTGTTATTGTTGTTGTTTGTTTTTTTCCAGGTAGGGTCTTGCTCTATCCCAGACTGACCTGTAATCAGTCTCAGGCCAGCCTTGAAGTCACAGTGGTCTTCCTACCTCAGCCTCCAGAGTGCTGGGATTAAAGGCGTGGTGGCGCACGCCTTTAATCCCAGCACTCTGGAGGCAGAGGTAGGAGGATCGCTGAGAGTTCGAGGCCACCCTGAGACTACATAGTTAATTCCAGGTCAGCCTGGGCCAGTGTGAGACCCTACCTCGCAAAAACCAAAAAAAAAAAAAAAAATCTTCATTTCAGATTCATTATCTGTCCATGGGGATAGTTGTGGCCATTTTGTAGTTTTTGTGCTGAGCAGATAAACAAAACTGTAGGTTAATGGACCCATCACTCTCCCTTGATTGAAAGTTGCTCAGAAAATGTGAGTTAAAGGCACATGAGACTTGTAGGTATGCAAGTAAAGAGAAGGACAAGAGCCTGTGCAAGACACGTCCTCTAAAGACAGCACTTTGGATCTAGGTTGGTAAAGGCCAGTTAAACACATGTGATTATTTAGTGTGATTTGCACAATAACTAGAAAATATACATTTGCAGTGTCTTAGTTTGTTAAATATAATTTTCACTATCTTTATTATTTTCAGGCACAAAAGGCCAGCTTGGCTCATTTGCTGGATGTCCTTAGTATGATTTTTCTCACAATGATATGGGCCATTTGTCCATGAGATATTTGGCAATTGTGAGCCAGTGGATACAGTCCAAGTTACAGGAGGTAAGTGTAAAATAATTTGTATTTGTAATGGTCTGTGGTGAAGGTATTATGTCATCTTTGAAAAGCAACATGTATTAGAAATGCTTACACGTTTTGTCATGAAATATGGGTCCTTTATTTTAGTGCATTTTTCCGGTTTTTTTGGTTTTTCAAGGTAGGTTCTCACTCTAGCCCAGGCTGACCTGGAATTCACTATGTAGTCTCATGGTGACCTCAAACTCACTGTGATCCTCCTAATTCTGCCTCCAGAGTACTGGGATTAAAGGTGTGTGCCACCACACCCGGCTAACTGTGATTATTTTATTTTATATCATTCCTCACATATTTCCTCAAGGCCTGGGAGGTTTGGTTATTAAGGAGCAGCCTGATACTTGTTTAACGATGTGTTGGAGCACCCATCTATGTACCATCTGGGTTCTGTTCAAGTCTGTGGTGCAAATTCTATGAGAAAAATTGTTTTGGAGATTGAGGGGATCATTTACAGTGTTGGTATTTAAAT